>JAGYYN010044887.1:0-21207 GCA_021441665.1 Euplotes cf. woodruffi 2 WChen-2021 | reverse complement strand
GGGTTGGCAGTTTAACCTGCAAGTTGATTGTGTCCTTCATCTCTTCAATATTGAGCTCTGCCTGGAACCAGTCTTCGTCACTGCTGGTTTGGTTGTTATTTGCAACCTGTTTGATTTCTTCGACTCTTTTAATATTCGAGTATCTATTGAACAACTGGTCGTCTTCAACGTATTTTATTTTTGATATGTTCTTCTGAGTCACTTTCAACTAAAAATATTACTAAATTTCATTACAATTCTGCCAAGAAGCGTCTTTTTGAGGATTGATGTTCTTCGAAGAAACTTAACGTATTTTAGATTCTTAATGACTTTGACTGGAATTGAATTTTCAGATAACTTTGTGCTTATCCTTCTGAGTTTGCGATTATCGTCAACTAAATAGATTATCACGACCTATTTGCGTATAACTTACCTTCAAATTCATCGATCAGTTTTGAGTCTTCTTTCTTTCGCTTGGATTGTTCTGAAGAATTGTTTGATTCACTGTCATCGAAAGAATTGGACTGATCTTTTTGCTCTGTTTTTGATGAAACTCGTGAATCTAGCGATTGCTTTCTATGCTTGTTTGCCCATCTGTACTTTCCAAGGACTGCAACTGGGCTTCTTGCATTTGAGTAGTTAGACACGTTACTTTTAGGTGATACTTCTCTGGCTCCCTGTGACTTAACCATCATAATATCATTAAAACCATGTTCTTCAGTCTGAGCATGCTTTATAAGAGAATTGTCGTTATCAAAGTCATTCTTTAGCTTTTCAGTGCTTTCAGAAGGCGCCTTCTTGACGAAGCCAAGTTTGTAGCGATTTTTAGTGTTTAACTGTTTCTCTAAAGACTTCCTGACATTCTTTGGATTTGCAATTAAAGGTTCCTTAACTTCCTTCTCCTCTTCACCACTCGAGTCTTCATACCCTGAGAAGCCTTCTGATGGATCGGGTTCAAATTTGGGGATGTTTTGCAGTTCTATTTTGGCAGGCTCGAAGACCTCGTAAAATCCATCTTTGGATATTAAGCTTGCGCATTTGTAGCCGTACATATTAGACAGTTTGTAGTCGACTGAAAGGATGTGGTACAGAGATCTTCTCTGGCTTGACTTGTCATGAACCTCTGCAAATCCGGAGATGATGTAATTGTTCATGCCAGGCTTTACTTTTGAAAAGCGGACTTCTTCAATATGCTCTGAGAGACATATTGAGCTAATCTGCCGAGAAACTGTGTGACTTATACTTCGAGATCCTTTTGAGTTATTTTTGATGCGACCTTTCAGCTTTAGTCAGCGACTTCAGCATGAATTTCGAGTTCATCATCTGATCGATTCTGAGATCGATCATGACGCTGTACTCGGTACTGTCGAATATTCGTGGTGTCTCTGATTCTTTATAATTATTAAATATGATTTTCTGCAGTTCAGGAATGCACTCTCGCTCGAACAAAATTGCATATTGGTTCTGTATTAAGCTATAAATATATTCGCCATCGTGCTGTTTAGCATATTTCTCCATTATCAGGGCTCTGTTGTTATAATTCCTCTTAAAAAGAGTTTTCAGTTGATCATAGATTCATAAATATTTATCAGTAATGATATTGTGCACATCTACATTCAAAGAGAGAATAATTCCTGAGAAGGTAAGATCAATTCACTTTATTCTTGAGTGGTAGATCCAGTAATGCGGATTGATATTATTACTGATCTCTTCATCTTTTGACTTATATATGAAGTTCATAATTTTATCTGAAAATCACAAAACTTGGTATTCAATCATCGCAGTATTCATTTCTTGAGCCTTTGAATCGCTGTTAAGTTCACTAATAAATTCTGCGTTTTGGGTTCTGAATCTTTCAATTTCATTAAGAATATTAATACTCGATAGTTTGTTGATTTCGATAAGTCTTGATATCGTGCTGTCATTATTGATATAGTCAGCTTCATTGTATATGCTTGAGTAGTCTCCTTTAGAGAATGTGAAGACTCTTTTAGCGCTTTTAGCTTTTGCTTCATTCATATCGATAATAGCTATATTCCTCTGCTGTCAACAAGATTATTGGACTTGTTTCTTTCTCGTAGTAGATTATCCAGGTCATGCACCATATCAAGGCCAAGTGCAAGCTCTTTTTGTTCTTGAGAGAAAAGCTTATACTCATAATTAGTCAACTCCTCTTGCTTTAAGATTATGCTGTTGAGGATTATTTTAGATGATTCGACGCTTTTCCTTCGATCAGACTTTTGAGTGACCAGCTTCACTGCATTTTTAAACTTTGAAGATGCACTGAAGAAATTGGCAACTTTCGAGGAATCCTTTTTCGATGGTCTTCTTACATTATCTTGGTACAATTCTTGGTTGACAAGTGTACATCAATCTAAGATTTAGTTTGAAGCACTCACCGATCTCGGATTTGACTCGTTGAAAGTTTTGTCTTCGAGATTTGGGCTTGATTTCACATACTATAAGCATCTTTTCCTGCTTCATATTTGGTGAAGAGATTAGTTTTGTTGAGCCTAAATATTCTACACATAGGGCTTACTGATTGCAGCATGTTTGCTTGTATCACTACCTATCCTTGACGCGGTTGCAGCTATGAAAATATATTACTACAAGGCTGAATATATTGCTTACAGACATCCATAGATGAGCTTTCTCCACTAAACTCTGATTTGATTTCTTCCATCTGGTCACTGCTTTGCTTCTTGTTGTCTGAGCCCTCCATCATCTTTGAAATAATCGAGCTTTTTCTCAAAATCGACATGTGCTTGGTTGAGCCTTGCCTTTGAGGACTACTTTGTGGCTTCGCTATTTCAAGTCCACTGAAATCGGTTGCGGTGAAGTGAAAAACAGTGCCTCTTCTACCGTTATTAGAATTCACAATATCTCCGATTTTATAAACCTCGTGTCCTATTGTGATCCTTCTTAGCATCTTATCTGGATGAGCATTTGCAGGGGATATAAGATCTAATTTAAAAATGTTAGAGTCTGCCTTATTTTTTCTTTTAGAAAAGACAAAATACCTTCTTTTTTCTGTTTCATAGCTAATGAAATAAATGTCTTGCTTTTGAGTTTAAGTTTCAGAGATGAATCTTCTATATTAAACTCACATTAGCAGCAACACTAAATATCGTTCTTACTTGAATTCTTCTTCTGCATCGAATTCGACTCATTATAGTGATAAGTTCTTTCAATCGAGATCTTCTGATTTAAGTCTTCATTGTAAAGAAAATGCGTGTCTGCGTCTTGTTTATTTACTCGAAACAATACTTTTTGAGTATTCAGTTGAGCTTCAGGCGAAATCGATCATTGTGTCGTAGTAGAATCCATCGTATATGTCATCAGAGTTATGGAGGTCTTTGAAATCCATTACTTTAAACCCAACTGCGTCCTGTTCGGCCTCCATTTCGCTGATAATGCTGCTAATAAAGTTTTCAGGAGATGAGCACCGCTGGCTCCTGATATTCTGCATTGAATTTTGATTTAAAACGCTAAGGGCCTCGATGTTCTTACTGCTTGGCATATCTTTAATATATAAAGAGTTCATTCGTTGCTCTTGGTTGTACGAGTTTAAATATGAAGGATCTATAAGCTTAATAGTATGTTCTGGCTTAGTCTCCTTAACCACCTCCATTCTCCAAAGGCTGTTCTTCGAAGACAGGTTGCTTTTATTCGAAAGAATGTTCTTAAGTGTCTTCAATGCAGCTTTGTTACTTATGATGGCCTATCTTGAACAACCCACTCTTGACTTTTCTCTTGGGTTTGTTCTTAAGTGTTTCTTGAACTTTACTACAAAGATTTTGATTGCTATGGCAAGTGAGACTCTAAAGACCTACTTTTTAGTATCCACTGACAAAGCGTTTTCGTTACTTGCTGACTGATCAATACTCGAGTTCTCCCCAAATGTAAATTTGCATGAGTTTGGATTAAAGAAATTCAAGAAATTCGATTCCTCAGCAGGTAGCTTCACTTCTTCGAAAGGAACCTGCAGAGTCATTGTTTTATTTTCTTCAGTTTTAATCTGACTTGCTAACTTCTGATAGGAATGTAGATTCTGAGACGTTTTTCGATCTAAGTTTACTTCGCTGTGCTTTGAATCTAAATCATTATTCACTATAAAACTCATACTGTTAAGTTTCGTTGCTTCAGCTATATTTGATTTAAGCTATCGCTTTTACTTTGCTGAATAATCTGCTGATCGTTCTCACTAATAACTTTACTTTTATTAACTTCCTGATTTTGAATGATATGCTTTTTCAAAAACGGGATATCAGAAAGGTTCTGAAACTGATTTTCAGAATTGCCAAGAAATTCAAGAAAAATAGTTTCTACAACTTGCTCGCCTATTTTTCTAGTGATTTTCAGCTGAGGTTTTTCATTTTCATTCTTCTTTTGTAGCACATTTTCAGACTTGCTGTCGATATTTTCATTTGTGGTAGCGAGTTCTGCTTCTTTATTCGCTCGATTTGATGTCGATCTACAGTAAGTCTTAATAAAATTTCATTTTCCAATCTTAAAGTTGATAATAAAAACGATCGATCCTAAACGTACTTTAAATTCGCATCCTGAGTTCACATATCTCCAGTCTGCGGGGTTTGGATATCATTTTGCAGATTCATGGCGACGTTCTGCGAAGATAGCCGAATGTAATTCTTCGCATTATTGCTTCTGCTAAAGCGAGTCATTCGCAACGAGTTACCGAGTGCCGGAAATTTTGGGGGGAAAACCGAGCTTTTTGTACATGTTTTCCTCGATTTTGTTCAACTCTTCGAAATCAATAATTGAAGTGTCGCTCGGCTCGATTATCAAATTCGCTGTGTTTGGAGAATGCTCGTAGCTGGAAGTGTAGTACCGCTGGTAGCGAGCACTTTGGTTCCGCTGATTGTTGCTTGGACTCAAGTTCTAAGCATAATTCTTATATCAGTAAAGAAGGGTTAACATAAAACTATTTTTAGCTTGAATGATAATTACACTTGTGTTTGAGTTCTTCCAACACATTCAGGGGATGATATGGTGGCATGTTTTCTTTGGAGTCTGGTTTTGATCTCTTTTGTGTTCTTCAATCCTGCGAATCTTCTTCAATCTTGCTGGATCAAGCAATTTGCTATGTGATAGATTCCTGTTTTCAGACTCTTGCGTCACTGCTTGAGATGTCCTATGCAAAATATATCAAAATCTAAAGTGATATTAGTGACATTTTTGCATATACATTTTTAAATGATTGCAAAGCAAATCGATGGCTTCTAAACTGTTTATTGAAACAAAAAATTGAAAAATGAAGATATACAGTTGAAATTATTGCTGCAAACCAATAATTTCAACTAAAAATCAAATTACCGATTGCCAGCTTGCTTTCCTGAGATCACAGATTTTAATTGGGTAAAAATCGGCCTGTGTTCGTGATTGCCCTCATTTTGCATATTTTGATTTTTAAATACTTGTTGATCGACTGTGAAATAATGACTTTTTTGTTTTGCCGAAAGGATCGTTTTTCAAGATGTTGTTGTCAAAATCTGGGTTCAAAATTTGCTGTTTTAACTGATCACTAACAGTTCAGTTTTTAATAGTCGAGCTGATAAAATTATCAATTGCCAATGATTTATCTAAATGATTAGTATCGCCTAAGTTATGCTCTCTATTTAGTCTTAAAGGACTAACAACTGTTGTACTATAAAAGCGGTCGTGATTCTGATTTAAATTTGTATGCAAATATTTTTGAATTAGCGATTCTTTATTTTCTCCATAAATCATCCTTAACATTAGGAATTTTTCGTTTATGCTTATTTCGTTTTAGTTTTCTTTGAAATTCTGAGTTTCTTTTGCTTCCTTTCTGGAGCTTTACAATCCTGATCATTTTTGAGTTCTTTCTTTAAATTTTGTTTTTCAAATAAAATCTCATTATTAGGATTATCAGTGGTCTTCGGAATAAGTACAGAAAGTGAATTTCTTTCACTTCTCGAAATTATATTTTCTCTTTGTTTGCATTAAAATTTTCATTAACTGATCATTCCGGTCTAATGTTGATTTTTCTCCTAATCCAAAAATTAATACATTCACCACCAACGTTCTCTATTTTTAGTATAGAAAGGTTTTCACAGAAATATGGTATAAAACTGAATAATATTTTTAAAGCAGCTAAATTTTGAAACATCAACTTCAACATGCGAAACTGACATTTAAAAGTAAAGCAGAGTTCTAAACCAACCAAGCAATTTTCAATCGTATTCTCGGGCTGCTTTATAGCGATAATCGAGAGGGCTAGTTATCGATAGCTGGCAAAAGCACAAGATTACCTATCTCAATGCCTTTTAGAATCCATTGTATAAATATAAGTCCAATATATTATCTAAGTTTAGACTGTCGCTAGCTGATTGAACGCAGCTCGGGTTTATGTATTATCCAACAGCTTGCCGCTTTAAATTTTAACACTCGCAGAATTAAGTTAACAGCACGAACTGTCACTAACAGCCCATTTGCTGAACTTATAATAGTACACCCGCTGTGAGTCGAAAATTTATTTTATTGCTTCGAAGAACAAATTAAAGAAGATTGGCGGTAAAATTTAATCAATTTTATTTGCTCATGATGACCTCAAGCTCCTCCTACTGCTGAATTGTCAGCATCGATGCTGACAAGTTTATTGATTGATTGGTGTTTCGAAGAAGTAGTTGAACAGTTTGATCTTTTTGACTTCAACTCGATCTTTCCTCGATCTTCTCGACTTTCCAAACGGCGAGAGATCCTTCGATCTAACGGTTTTATTCAGGACACTTACGAAGACACGTTGGACATGTTGTATTTGACCGAGTTATCGATGCTGCTGTCGTGAGACTCTTTTAAGTTCATCGTCTCAAAGCCGTGCATGCTTTGAGAGCAACTTAACAAACTTGGACCTAGTTTTTCTATATTATTAGCTTAGATTCGTGAAAATAGTCAAATTGTACCAAAATTATTTATTTTACTAAAATTATCGATGTAGTCTTTTCTAATAAAAAATCACAGGTAAATTTGAAATAATGAAAAGCTTGATTAAAAAAATTGTAAAGAATTTATTGATTTACTTAATAATAACTAGATAAGCGATATTGACAGTTTAGTTTGAGAATATGAAAGCACAGTTATTTAAGTAATGCTTTCTTACTGATCTGGAATTTCTTTTCAAGGTCTTGCTTTAGCTTAACATTCTTTAAATTTGTATTGCACTTGGTATTCGCAGCATTAGGGCTTAGGTTCCTTTTGATATCATTACAGCTTTTCCTGATGTCCCTTAAAGACTTATTGATTTTGCTGTTGCTTCTTAAGACATTATTCCCAGTGGTGTTCATTGTTCTAATTGGAGACTTGCTTCATTTAATTCCCTTCTGATACCATATCTTTTGTGCTGAAGGTGCTCTAGTCAGACCTAAACTTGTTATTAGCTTCATAGCACATTAATCATTTACATTTTATCGAAGTCGGCGTTCTTTTCATTATGAATTGTTCTGGATCTTTATTGATACAGAAATTCGAAGTCGAATTAGAATTCTTCAAGATCTCAAGCTTTTTAGATGACGACCTCTTTAAGCTTTCTCTGAATTTATACGCATCAATTCCTCGGTTGATCTCGACAAGGTCAGGGATCCTATACAATTGTATTATCAATGGGTTTGATTGGCAAATTAAAGCAGCAGTTTTTATTAAAGCGTGATATTTGAGTTTTACTCTTTAACAATCAGGTTTTTTAATTTTTCAAAAGATACTGTATTTTTGCTTTAGATTTTGATTTAAATTCTATTACTAATAAGTAAAAGCTTAGATTAGCCTTGTTTTAAATTTCGTTAAATAATTAAGCTTGAAGCTTTGAACCTTTACAAATAGACTCATGCGGTCTTGACTATTACCTGTGTCTTGACTTATCGATGCTGGTGCGGTTGACGCTGCTGGTTCTTGACAAGCTGCCAGACACATCTGAGTTTTCGAGATTCACGTACTTATACTTGCTGTCGAACTTCGAAGGAATGCTGCTCATTAACTTGTAGTAGTTTATCGAAGAGAGCTTCTGATAAGATCCATCAGTCATCATTAAGTTCTGGTTTTGCATTTGGGAGTCCATCTGAAAACTTGCATCGTCAAATGTCTCTTCTCAAAAGATTGAAGGGGTGTTGCGGACCTCTGGCTTTGTATGATTCGAATAACTGCTTCTCTTTGTCTTGAGCTCGTCCTAAGGTATGAAGTCACAAGCTTACGTCGAAGTTGCTGGAATCAAAGTCAGACCGAGGGGTGTCGCTGATGCCGTTCTTGTTGTACATCTTTTTAATTTGCTCGAAGTAGTTATTCGCTGAAGACTTTAAAGTCTGGTTCTTGATGTTTCGCTGCTTTGATAGTGTATTTTTCTGAGAAAAATTGGCACTATTCAAAATAAATTCAACTGGGTCTTACTTATTTTGGTTTTTGATTTTCTCTGCTTGAGGAAAAGCATATGTTTTCTGCCGCTTCTTCTGTACCTAGAAACACAGTTGTGCTTAGAATAATCAATGGATGAATAAAACTCACTTACAGTGGTGTTGGATTTATTTTGGAGACGCAAAACAACTTGGTTTATTCTTCTTTAACGGAATTCACAGTGGTTTATTTGTGCTGTTGAGACTTTGCATAATTTGACATCTATTGTTATTTAAATTAGCGCTGGATATACTTCGACCTGTGATTATATAAAAGCATGATGAAATTGAGTTGAATCAAATACTAATTTTAGCAACATGCTAAATTTAGATTTTGATGTAAATTAGGTTTTGTTAAATTTTATTTAAAAATTACAAAATACAAATTTCGGTTTATTGTTTTTTTGCAGTCGAAAAATATCTCTTATTGATGTAAATTATTGCTTACCATTCCTCCGTGCTGCGTTGAGATATCTGAATCTACAAAGAGACATGATTAAATGATGGGTAAGACTCAATAACAGGCGAAAGACTAAATATTTTGATGAATATATAAAATACATTTGATCACTTATTCTTCAAAATCCAAAGCAAAACTATATTATCTGAGTAGCTTTTTAGAGAATCTGACAAATCCAAAATTTAAAATTTTTAACTGAAAACAAAAGATTTTAAAATTGAGAAATATAGTAAAATAATTAAGATCTGAAGGAAATTTGATAGTTGGTGACATGTGTTATTTTATTTTTGTTTTAGAACTTGCTGTTTTTATAGACTGTATCTTTAGATTAAATTAACTGAATTTAATATATCAGTTGTTTTATTTTAAAATGATGATGTTTTAGATTTTATATCGATTAAATTGCATCTTTTGGTGATTTAATACTTAAATAACTTCTCATAGAATACTTCTTTAAACTTATTATAAGACAAAAGTTATATTTTAAAAAAGCTTGTTTAAAATCCTGATGTAAAAATGTATCAACTATTGATTAATTTTAATCCAATCAAAATCTCACATAAATAGTCAATATTTCTTAACACAATCGATATAACCTCAGTATCAATAATTGCTAGTTAAGATTTATTTATCAGATGTAATTTTACCTTGAACCGAATATTTAGTATTAGCTTGCTTTTGTTTATCTACAGATTCTCTTTGCAAATTGAGTTGTCTGCGAGCCTGCTCTATAAACTTGCTTTCTTCAGAGTCTAAAATCTGAAAAGCATTCTTCTCGAAGCCTTTGTCTCACTTGCTTTCTTCCATGAAGAAATTAAGCTTGTTTTCGATGAGTTCGAGCTTCTTCTGCATCTCGACCATCAAGTGTCGTTCAGTAATCGAGGGTGGAGACGAGCTTAGTTTGCTGTCGCTGTATTTTATTGCTGAATTGTATCTATAAAGTTCTGTTATCACTGATTGCATATTTAGACTTTATTAAATTTTATTTAACGCAGGATATTAAGTCGTAACAATTTTTAACAACGAATAAAAATGCGCAATCTCTAAGTCTTATTGATAGCTGTCGATCTAAATTAACTAAAGGTGCCTTAGGGGAGGCAGGGATGATTGACAAACAAATATTTTATATGAACAACTGGTGACTCGATACAGAAGGGATCAAAGCTCAAGTTTTAAAACACTCGGCTTTGCAGTGAGTTCCAAAAGCAATCTGCTTCGAGACATCAGTTGTTAATGTAAAATACTCGCTTGTAAATGCTTTGGTGTCTGCTAGTAGAACCCATGCGCAGCTTATAGCAAAACCACTGAGTTAAAGTACGGTTTTGAGTAATAAATCTCGAAGTAAACTACTGTACATACTTCATCGAACTATCACTTCAGGACATCTCCTCAGTCCCGTAATTCGAATTCAAGTGCTTGTAATGATACTGCAGAGTATTCGATTCTGAACATTCACTTGAGGTGTAGTCTTGAGGAGACCTTTCGTTTTTGTCGATCGCTGCAGATTCGTAGTTTTCAATCCTCTTATTTCCTTTAAAATTCGGAATGGGTCTTGATTTGTACCCAGATCTGTGCTTATGCCCAATCATGATGTTATGCTTGTTATTTCCCTTCATTTTTAATAAATAAATTATAGTCTTGCTTTAACTCCAATTTGATAAACAGTCTGATGGGATTGACACACTGTCTCCTAAGAGTTTGCTAGTCTTAAAGCAGGCTTGTTAATATTTGGATCTGAAAATTTAATAAGTTTATTACTTTTAAATGTAAAAATATACAAAAAATTGATAAAAAAACAGAAATTACAGCCGATAATAATTTATAAAAATGGAAGCCAACTCTGTTTCTGCTTTTCGAAATCATCGAGACTTTAAGTAAGCGCAGGATTGTAACTTCACCAGTTTCACTGCTGTATTTTTAATTCAATCGTTCGCTTTGATGTTATTTTTACGACATGATTTGAAAACTAGACAATCACTTTGCAGCTCAGCTGCAAAGCAATCGTCTTTTTGACAACTTAAACATTCTGTTGTAGAACAGCAGATCTCGATGGAGCTTCAGATCAACGAAGGCAAAATTCTGAGCACAACCACAGGAGTAATGATCGTAAGCAATGCTACTTCTGTTCACATAATTTGATATTCTTTCCTTTTGCTTAGATGTTTGTGAATTATTTGACGAAAAATACCAAAATTTCATATTTTTAATATTCGCAGTCCGACTAATCAACAAGCTATAATTTTGATTTTGATAGAAAACTTACATTTAAAATTTACAAACGTGGAGGAAAGTCATAAGAGCTTGATGAGAAGAAAGATGCAGAAGAGCTGCAGCAGCTCTTCTTCACAAGAGCCTTCAAGTCCAATCAAGCAATATTTATTTGAAAAATCCATCCATCCGGATTACATGCAGCACCCACAGATTGATGCCAAGAAAAAGAAGACCAAGCTTAGAGTGAGAAAGAAATCGAGTAAAAATAAGAAAAAAAAGATTCATAAATAAGTTTAAAAACGATAATGATCTATGGAAGAAAAAGCAGTCGCTGATTGAAAAATACATGACTGTCAAGAAGTACAGCAGAAATAATAACCACTTTGTAACATTTAATCAGATCAGCTTTGCTCCAGCAGGCTTTGATACTGATGATGAGATCAATCAGTTTCCGTATAACTAATTCAGTTGATCGTTATACTTCGATAGACAAGAAAGATAATAGCAGAATAAATTACCTCAACTCCGAACCTTTTGAAAAGATAACCCCAAACTTTGATAATCATATTCTTGGAAGTGATCCTTTTCGAAGAAGAAAGCAAGCAGCTGAGAATATAAAACTGGATTTACTATCTCCTTCAAGTAAAGTTAAAAATCAAAATTTTGTGAGTCACCCTCAAAATATAAATAATCTTATGAGATTCAATCAAAGTAGTAGCACACTTAACCAAGCTTCAAAAAGTGGAATCGGATTCTATCATATCCCCGTGCAAAATATCGGTACCAAATCGCCTGAAAACAAAAACTCATTAAAAATCAGAAATAACATTGAATCATTTAAAACAATTTCGCGTCCATCTTTATCATCAACAGAAGTCGACTTCTCAAGAGACGCTTCAGCTTTCAGTCAGCTAAAGCAAATGGAGGAGTCTTTATATAAAAAGCTTGGGTTCAAATAAAATTCACCAAAACAACTCGCTATTTGAAGTCCGTTCAAACAGCAGAAATTTATCGAATCATTTAAATGAAAGGTAAGCGCGTTACAAAATCTGGTTTAACTAAGATAAAGAGTACTAAATGATTGAGTATTAATATTCATATCACATCTGCTATTTATATATACAGGGTTGTATTTAACTGGCCTAAATTTCCATTTATCAATCCGGCTGCCTTATGCATCAAGTGATCAACAATAACTAATTTGATAGACAAAATACTCAAGATATCGGGTTAAATAAAAATAACGAAAGCATGAAATCGAGAGAATCCAGGCCCGACGAAGAAATCAAAATGTACGTGCTTACATTTATATAAATAATAGCCAGTCAAAGCTCAGTGCAAGAAAAGTCGCTCCAATATACAATATTTACGAGAAAGTTGATGAAGGAGGTATTTTAAATCACCAGAACTCAGCTCCTTTGATTGTCAAGTCTTCGAGGAACAATTAATAATGTTTCAAGTAAATCAGTGTCGAAATTAGAGCAACATCCAGACTCAAATAGCTTTATTGGTACTCTAATTGCTAATCGGTTGAATAGAGAACTACAGGACTAATTCGAATCCCCTCGTTGACAAACCGAAGAAGAATAGAAAGATAATGAACGGGAGCTCTGCTCGGCCTGATTCTGGAAAGCTAGCTTTAAACGATAAGCTTATTGACTCCCATCGAAGCTCATTTTCGAGTCATAAAGCTACTGCTAAAATAATTCAAAAGACTGAGAATCACAAAGATCCTGTAATCCTAGCTAAATTTGGTCTTTCAAAGCAATAAATTTTATTTAGGATTCAAAACTTCGTAGTCCAGTAATAAAGAAATCAGAGAAAAAAATGAAAATTCTTATTCCAAAAGCGCGGTCAAAAGTTAGTAGTCCAAAAGCGTCACGGCTGGTTCATAATAACAGCGCAGTGTCAGTGGTTGTAAACTCAGAACGGTCTAACAACGATCCTCATTCACTGCAAAACCAGCCAAAGCATTCATTTATGAGGAAGTAACACATTTGTAGCTGAGACTGAAGGTTTAGCTCCAAAGCTTCCAAAATTACACAAAAGTAAATTTGCCAATTTAATTTTAATAAAAGGATCTTTTTATAGATAAGGAAAGCGTGCAAAAACCAAAGGAAGCTGAGTCACAAAAGAAAAAATCGAGGAATAAGAAAATATCGATTTACAAAACAATCAACAACATCACAATTACCAATGACAAGCTCCAGAACAAAAAGGCTTTAAGTACACTTAAGCAGATCATGATGGCCAAGGAAAAACGTAAAATTATGGAAAGCGAAGACTACTGGAAGAAAGAAGTGGTGAAGACGCCTGGTCGACTCCAAATTGAAACTGATCATCAGATCACTGAAGAACAGTGTCACTCTGACAATAGCTATCTCAATGCTAAATAAGCAAAAACAGCAGGTTTTCTTAACTGAAGAGGAGCTATTACTTGACGAATGAATCAAAAATATCAAAAATGAAATGAGAAAGAACGAATATCATGACGATGACACTCCGAAGTTCAAATAAACTCACATCCGAACACAGTTTATTTGACAACTTGTATCAAGAATTCTATGACGATACAATCCTTAACAATCGCAATCTTCAAAGAAGAATCAAGTTCGGCAAGCGACTTGATATTGAAGAAGGCTTTATTTTCTTTGAAGAGGAATTCTATGACCGAATAGTCTTCCAAAACGACAATATTTCAAAACTTTACAAAAAGGAGACGATAAAATAACTATAAAAGAAAGCCGACTAGACCTCAAAAGCTGAAGTCAAACACAATGGTTGGAGTGAGGTCAGGATATAGCTTACACTCTCTCAAACCTTCTAGCAATTCTCAAATAATGGGGTCTAACAAGTTCAAATAAAGAAATTATAATTGACGGATGCAATTATACATATGCTGATGTTGGTAATTATCGTTGGTTGTGATTTACAAATTATATTACTAAAGCTAAGATCAGTGATTATATATAGTCATGTTCAGGTCAACTCGAAGGAGAACGAATGTACTCATTTCAGAAGTCAAAACTAACACCATGCATAATATCATTAATAATGAAGTGAGCTTATATCTAGCTTTACTTTCCTTTAGGTCGCTATTTTTAAAGGAACCTCACCAGTCAAAGTGAAGGAATCTAAAATTGATATCATTAATAAGGTCATTTCAAAAAGTAACACAAAAGCGCCGAATGAATTTGTCGAACAAGATGACTTGTCTTCAAAGTCTGATTCGCCAAAAGTCATTTCGTCAAGTGAAAGTGAAGATGATAAACCCGACTTCAATCTTTTGAAATGTAATACTTTACAGCTGACTTTTCAGGTAGAAAATATG
This sequence comes from Euplotes cf. woodruffi 2 WChen-2021, assembly GCA_021441665.1. Lineage (NCBI taxonomy): Eukaryota > Ciliophora > Spirotrichea > Euplotida > Euplotidae > Euplotes > Euplotes cf. woodruffi 2 WChen-2021. The sequence continues at coordinate 6,809 of JAGYYN010044887.1, read as the reverse complement.
CATCTGAGTTTAGAGAAACAGAAATAAGAATTATGAATATGGATCAAAAGTCTAATGAGAATCTTTCTCCTTCCACAATAAACGTTAGTTCGATGTTAGCGGCTTCAGCAGTCAAGTCAATCTCAGAACCCCCGAAGAAACAAAGTAAATATATTTTAGTTTTCTTTTCTAAGACTACTTGCTACTTAAATGTAGTATAAGCGGGTACATTCTTCTATTTAAAAATATTAAAATTAAATTAGTAAAAACTGTAAAAAGTAATAATTATGTGATAATTTTAAAGATAGCAATAAAAGTTTAATCTGTGTATATTTGCTAAAATTTGCATTTAGCCTAACAAAAATACACTTATCAGAAAAGCAACCCTAAAGAAGCTAAAAGACAGTAATAAGCGACAGAATACATCCAGCAAAATATTCGATATCTCGAATAAGTTCAAAGAAGCAGTCAAAATCAGAAAAGTGGAGTCTTTCGATCAAAATGATCTTCGAAAGTTCAAAAAGCATGTCAATGATTACAAAAACGTCTCTGAAAAAATTTTGAAGCAGAGGGAAGTCGAGTTGCTCTCAAAGCTATCGACAGGGTACTCGTATGCAATCACGATCAACGACAACAATGTAATTGCTGATAGTACTGTGCTTGCTGGGATCAAGAAAAAGATTAAAAATCAAGAGATTCTAAATGAAGCAAAAATAATTATTGATCCATTGATGCCAAAATTCTTCACTTTCTCGAGTGAAAACTACTCAAAGCTCACATATGAAGATGACTGCTTTGAAAACAACGAGTTTGTTAAATAAACTGCTCGAGTATTCAAAATTCAACAATGTAAAGCTTAAAGGGAAATTTGAAGCTTTCCAAGGCCAAAATAGAGACATTATTAACAATTATTGCCAAATGACAAATCCAAGGAGCCTGGAGCAGTTCGGGAAGTTCTTTGATAAAGACTCACAGCAGTACATTGTTCGGTTTATCGAGGACAGATACTTCCCCGTTGAGTCCTCAGAAAATAGTAAAGCACTTTTTGCAAAGTTCTACAGCAATCATAGCCTAACTCAAATAAATATATCAGATTCAAAGCCAATAAAAACAGTGAATGCAATAGTGGTTAATTTCTTCGGGATTGTGAGCAACTTAGAATCGCAAACGATCTCAGCGATCAATGACAAGTACCTCTGCGGATATTCAAAAATCCTGAAGCACTTTACTAAAATCTACAAGCGCAATAAGTGGAAGAGGATGATAAAAGACATCAACGTCAATTTATTAGAAGTTATTTACAACCAGATTCAAACAACATACCCTATTATGTTTCGAAGGAATCCAAGAGAGGAGATCCAAGGAATCATATTCTACGACCAGAACAACTCGCAGTCGCCCAGAATACATTATAACAGCATATATCAGGAAAATATTATCAAGCGGATCGATCAAATTTTCAATTCTGATTACGTATTTAAATCGAGATATCTAACAAACGAACCTGCGAGGGTGTACAAAAGTAAATAAGCAGTTTCACAGAGCAATTACAAAAGCTTTTAACGCGGTTTGAATCTCAGATGACGTCCAGCTGGTTAAACATTGAGACGATAAAGAAAAATTCAAAATACGAGGACAACCCCCTGCTCAGTCAACAGATCTTATTGAAGACCAAAAGCAGAGTATTATCGCATCTTCGATTCAAAAACTCGGTCGGACGAAAAGGTCAACTATTGCAAATTTAGAATGGCTGTCACAGATTAAATTTATCAATAAAGATCAGGAAGAAGAGTCGGTGAGCGATCATGAAAATGAACTCAGTGTTTTCCGATTTGACTTTATTCTTTCGAGCATCTTCGGATACAAATGCGTCAATGTTCGCTCTGAAGAAGGAACTTTTGAAGTCTTCGAACCTGCTCTGAAGACAAATGTAATAAGCAGGATGGAGACTTATGCATTTAAAAAGAAAGTACAGACTGATTCAGAATCTGAGTCAGAGTCGAGCTCAGAGTCATCGATGTTTGTTGCTGAATCCTCTGATGAGTATTCTTCTAATAAAAAATTAAGAGCCTTTAATAGTGGAAAAGGAATCGACCACAGTCACATTTCTCGAACAGTCACAACGGCAAATGATCTGCAGAGTGCTAATTATGCTTGTGATAGTCCACTGCATCAGCAGCATCATCTTAAGCACACGTTGACTTCGAACAAAACTCTAAAAAGGTAAAATTTTGAAGTTCCTTGCTGATGTATTTTAATTAACTTTTAGAACTGTATCGAAAATTGTTGATTCGAGCAGCAATGGGTCAACAGTAATGCTTTCACAATACAGATGGCTAAAGAAGCAGCAAAAGGCAAAGCCAAGTAAGTTTAAAGAAATCGAAGACCATCTTAATGAAGATATGAAAGACGACTCTTCAGTGTCATCAGACATTAGCGCTAGCTCTAACAGTCACAACGACAGAGGCTCCTTCAATGAAGGCAAAGCGAGCCTTATATCGAACATGAAGTTCGTTAACAGGCTGAGAAGGAACTCATTGCTGAAAGATACATTACTCGGAAAGATATTGAATATGAAATCAAAACACTCAATTAACTTTATCGATCAAGAGTCAATGAAAGCACAGATTAAATCACTTCCGCTCATGAGCTCAGAAATCAACGAGATCCTTAATAGTGGAAGGAAAAGTAGTCTTAGCGGCGAATGGGACAAAAACACTATTTACGAAGAAAGCCCTGAAGAACTAACTGAGCCTAAATCAGACCTTAAAAACTACAAAATGCAACAAAAATCACAATTACAGGAGAAAAGAGATAATCAAATTATCAGTCAGTTTTTGATGGTAAAAAGACCAAAAATAAATGAGCCTATACACGAAGAGCCTGATGAAGAAGGTGCGGCAGATGTCAACTTCCTTGGTTTGCACAAGCTCAAATCACTCGAAAGAAGTTGCACTCCTCAAGCAATGAAAAGAGACAAATTAGAGGAAAACAGCGGCGTTTGAATCAAGAAATCCTCAACTAATCTCGCTCTTGTTGAAGTTAAAAATGAACCGCAAGATCGAAAACCATTCAAAAAAGAATTTATCAAAGGCTGAAGAAAGATACTTAAAAAGCATGAATTATAAGATCAAAAAGAAAAGGAAGATTAGGAAAAATAAGGTTTAAAAATGAAAAAGAAACGTAGGCTTTATTGATTACTACTAATCTACAATATTATATTGCTTCACTTAATATCCAAAATTAATTTAGGTTGTACGAAGACATTTTAATGGTGCTAATCTCGAAGGGTGAGACAAACAAGCTTGTCGACTTATTATCAAGAGTTACTATAAATCTTGAAAAATCTGATGAAGACGGAAACACCGCATTAAATATCGCAACTCAAAACGGCAATTTTCAAATAGTCCTTGCGTTAATGAAAGCAGGAGCCAATATGAATACTCAAAACTTTTGCGGTAAGCTAAATACTGATTTTATTAAGGAAACACACCTTTGCATTATGCATACACATACAATTATCCAAAAATAATGAGGCTTTTGATCAGTAATGAAGCAGATCAGACAATAAAAAATAATTTAGGAAGGATTCCGTGGGAAGGAATCTAATAATATAAATATTTTAACTAATATCCAATTTCTCATCTCAATCTTACTTGTTAGATTTTAAAAAGATTGATTGCCTCAAACAAGTTGTTATACTGTGCGTTATTGAAGTTCCTCTCTGCACTTAAAAAGATAATTGAATCAGCAAAATTTAAATTTAAATATTAATTTAAATGATGAAGCATAACTCAGATACAAAGATGACACGCGTTTGAAGCTCAAGAGCATTTTGATTCCCGAATAAAGATGAAGAACAGACACCTTACAGCAGAGTCAACAACATTTGGACAAAAAATAAGATAGATGATATAAAGACAAGCACTAGGAGTTCCAGCAGTTGTTCAAACTTCAACAGGCACACTTTTCATCTTATCTAAATTCAATCTAAAGCACCTAATACTTTATTTAGAGCGAACAGAATGTACGCAGAAAAAAGAAGCGAGTCGTCCTTCCACAACAGTAAGTTACACAAGCTTATGTATATAAAATATTCTCAAAATTAGGTTTTATATAATACAAAATTTGAATTGCTCAATTTTTAAACTTGACACAATTATTTAAATATCTGTGATTTATCAATTTAGCTCTGATATTTCCAAAATTGTAAATGAAAGCTTTTGTGATAAGATGATTGACTGTTCAATTGCGAATCGAAAGCTATTTAATACTAAAAATACAACATGTAACTAAGATTTAGGACCGATATCGCAAAATAGCTCAGTTCTGAATAACATCATCGGCAGGAATGAAGAACTAAGCAAGTTGAGAGCAAATATTAAGGGACTTGCTGAAAGAATAGATTCCCAGTTTAATTCAAAATCGAGCAGTCAGAAGTATTCCCAGACTCCGGTCGCGAAGGAGTACAGCAGCATATTAAAGTCATATCCAGAGAAGTTGAATAATTTCTCGTTCCATCCGCTAAACGATAGGACGAACTATCCCAGTAAGCAATTTTGACTAATCTCACAGCTGATTACAAGCAGCAAGTGATCTTGCCATCTGATAAAATCGAGTCTGTCTGGAAGAGCTCGATGGTCAAACATCAAGAGTCAGTTTCAAAAAGCTCAATTGAAGATCAAAGCGACAAAAGGAGCTGTGAAGACACTGAGAATGACCAAGATAAGAGCAACATTCATATTGAAGAGGAAAGCGACGACATCTATGACTCAGTTGATACCTTTGACAAGGTAAACGCATTATGTTGATGTTTAGGATTCGTACAACCACATGCGCAATAATACTGAGACTGATGTGATCAGCAACGACACTGATGAGATCTCAGCGAAAGAATTTGTTAGCTTCAAGCAAAGTAGGCAGAAGTTTGTCAGAGAAATTGAAGTAAATAATAATTATGTGAAGAATAACTCAAATAACTCAAAACAACAAGAGGTAACATAAATCAAACACAAACCAAATTCTGAATGTCTTATTAAATAAAAACGATTTAATACAGAAGGTCAAAAAGAATCAAGAACCAGGCGGGATGTTTGAAGAGCTTGAAAATATCGTCCAAAATTTAGGAAACAGCTCTAAAAATAAGCAAATGGATCACGTTCAAGAACAAGATAATGAGACTGAAGAAAATCAAGCAGATTATGGGAAATCATACCAAACAACTTATAGCCAAAATTCCAACGACTACAACCAACTTTTAACGAAATGAGAGTAAATATACTAAACAACAGATTTGTGTGAATTGACTAATCAAAGTGATTTATAAAACTTGGCATTGGTTATCAAACCAACTGTAACTGTTTAGATATCTCGAGAGCTTGAATCAAAACTTAGTTTCAGAAAATGCAAAGTTAAAAATGCAGTTGGAAAGCGAGTCAAGCAAGTCCAAGCAGTACCAAATAGAGCTCAGAAGCAACTATGGTGAGTCAATCCACCTCAAATATAGACAATATGTCAAAGTCTCAGAAAAACCACCTCGCACAGATTAAAAATGACTTCCAGAACCTCGTCGAAGAAAGCAAGAGAGAGCATAAGCGGAAAGAAGACAGTCTCAAAAAGGAGTTCCAGCAAAAGGAAAACGAGCTCAGAGAGAAGTTGAGGATCAGCGACCACATCCTCAAAAACGAAGCTGAGCCTCGAATCGAGCATCTCGAAAAAGAAATGAGCGAGCTCATTTCTGAGCTCAACGCGCTCACTGCTGATATCGAGGCATTGAAGACAGAAAACGACTGTCTTAAACAACGGATTGAAGAAGAGGGCGAGCGGTCAGAAGAAATCATTGAAGTCAAAGACGGACAGATCAAGCAGCTGAAAGACTGCAATCAAAGACTCTCAGCAACAATCGAAGAATACGAGTCAAAGGAACGAGTCACAATCGGAGAGCTTAAAGAAGAACATCTCAAGCTGCAAGTTGAATTCGAACGTGTCTGCAACGAGCTTGAAAACAAGAATGAAGAGGAAAAAGAACGTCTCCAAGAATGCTACAGCGAGCTAGATAAGGCAAGTTGGTTTTTATAATTTTTTAGGCGAACCAGTTCAACCAGGAGCTCTGTGAAGCTCTCGATGAAAAGACCGCAGAAGTCGAACATCTGATGCAAGAAATCGATAATTGCAAAGGCACATACGAAATGTATGAAAAAGAGAAAAAGAAAAAGGAAATACTCAAGAAAAAAGTGAACAAGTACAAGTCAGATATCCAAAAAGTTGGCCAAGAGAACCGCGATATTAATATTGAGAAAGATCAGACTATTATACAAATCAAAAACTCTTTTATGCGTAAGAAATACTTCAATATTTTTATAGAAAAGATGGAGGAACTACAAAGCGAAGTTGAAAATATGAAAAGAAGACAGACCGAAAAATCTGCATCTTATAAAAAGATTAAGCAAGAGTATAAAAGACTCAAAGCAACACTAAAAAGAGGAGGAAACGACGATATTTGCAAAAAGTTTGAAAATGACCTCGCCTTCGCAAGAAACTGAATCTTATCTTTCGAGAGAGATATCTCGAATATATCATCTATAGATGAACCAAATATTGAGATGAAGCTTAGTGAGTATATGAATAACTCATTAGCCTATGCCCATAATATGAAGGCATTTATTTCTCAATTTGAAAGTACAATTGCAAATATGAAGAAAATGACAAGCTCCCAAGCTGAATTTTAAACAAAATAAAAATTATTTGATGATTTCAATCTCAATATATACAAAAGGGGTTCTCTTGGCCAACTTTTTGGATATCTGACTTGTACTTGTTCACTTTTTTCT
>JAGYYN010044859.1:0-10454 GCA_021441665.1 Euplotes cf. woodruffi 2 WChen-2021 | reverse complement strand
AAATTAAATGCAAGTATTACAAGATATGCTGGAATCCGATCTTGGACAGAGTCTAGATTTCCTTCACTCGACATATTATTTGCTAAATTTACAATTTTAATCGAAGTTTTACGATTGTCAAAGTAAAAAAAAATTGCATCTGCTATTAATAAAAAATTATTATGATAAAATATAATTTATAAAAAACTCGAATTATCGTTAATAATTTATTGTGAAGATTAAAATAAAAATGAAGAGGTTTAGTATTAATATTTTGATTGAACTCGTGCAAATATTTGGATAATAAAATTATAAAATAAAGAATGAACGCTCTCAGCCACTCGACTTACTCCAGATATAGTGAAGACAATATTGAGGGGTTCGGCACAGTCCACGAGACTAAGACCCAGTCTCTTGGAGAAAGGCTCCAGTAATAAATCATCTAATCCTTTAGAGACGTCAGACACAGACTGAGGGTCCACAAGTGCTTTAATAGAAACTGGAAGTGGATTTTGGCGAGCTTTTCAGCTGCTATTTGATTTCTAGTCAGCAATGTGTTCTTAGGTACAAATACGCAAATACCTACTGATTTAATAGACTTCGGTTTTTATGAGTTTTAATATATTTAATTGTATTTTAGGGATAATTTCGGCTCAAGGAAAAGTATCCAGACCGTATATTTTAATCGGCAATATGCTTGCATGAATTATCAAAATAACGTAAGATCAGCTAAATTCACTTCGCAATGAGCTAATACTATTATCGCTGGATTTAGGATATTCAAAGATGCCAGGAGCTTCAGTCAGCTCATGTACAATTTTAAGATTCTAGATTCAGCCCAAAATTCGGTCAATATAAAGTTCATCATAAAGACTCTTGGAAACTGAGCGATGCTTGTGCTCAACGGGTACATCACGATTCTGATGTTTGATCACTGTCTCCTCGCTGACGTGAACCAAGGCATAATTTCTTCATTAGCAATCCTCAGTCCGATTTTTATCGCGATTTTGACTTGGTTTTTACTCGGAGTCAGAAAGCGGTTGTTTGCTATCGAAGACCACGAGCTCAATATCTTCATGAACAGGGAGCAATGAAACTTCTTCCACATCCTCGGGTTGTTACTCTGCTGCGGGGCTTGATTTTTGATATTTCTAAAGCCATATACAAGCACCGCGGAGCCTTCAGAGTTCAGCGTTATGCTTGGAGTCAATGCGCCGATAGCTCTGATCGTATTAGTAATGATGAATGCAGCGGCCTTTGCGATCAAAGACTATCTCTTCAGAAGACACATATTTTCAAGCATGATCTCTCCATTTAGATTCTACGAGTTGATATCGATATGCAGTGGTTTTGTAGCTATTTTTATCGCTATTTACGACATAGTCTACCACGACATCCACATCGTCATGGTTGTTGAGGCAGTCTTAGTTGGTAAGCTAAATCGTCTGCAATTCCGCGTTAAATAAATACATCTGCCTGACAACCGCTAACCGTATGTTTTATAGTTGGAATTCTCGAGACTCTTGGAAACTACCTGCTGATATACTCATTGTGAAGGGAAAATAAAGGATTCTCGATGTTTATTATCTGCTGCGGGTCGATCTTTCATACTTTAATCGCACATTTTGTACTGCAGCAGCTGGTGGAGTTTTATCAGCTGATCGCATTGTGAGTAGCTGTGCTTGGGTGATTTTGATCCACTGTCGGCTTGAACTCGTTTGTCTACTGAAGTGAATATAAAAATAATTAGTATCATACTCATGATTGTAATACTACTCAATTTGTATTTTGAAAGGTCGTCCTATATGCGGAGATTAGCGATGAAAATTCAACTTGAATGTTTTAATTTAATATTTATGAACTTGGAGACAATATAACTGATTAATCAAAATACAGAGACCGATTTGTAATTTTTGAACGATGGTTATTAATGATTAGATTAATAAGGACTAAATATTAAATTAGTCTCAACATCGTTCTTTTTATTCTTGATCATTACTTCGATCTTCTCCATTTCTTTAAATAGCTGCTTATTGATTGAGAACTCTCTCGCGTCCATTTCGTCTTTATGATTTTTATTTTCGATTTGTAAATCAAGGTACTTATTATTTTGAATGTGTTTATCTTTCGAAGCTTTAATCTTCTGATCTTCAATGACTTTATCTCTTTCATCGATTACACATATTTCCTTCGCTAAAATACCATCTTTAACGCGTTCTAAAGCAGAGTGTTGTTGTTTCTCAAATATTTGTTTTTGCAGGACTCTTCGAAGCTGTTCTTTATCATTTTTCACCTCTATAAGGAAAGAAATTACAAACTGGCTTACTTTGATTTTGCATGTGAAACTTCTCCATCTCCTGGGCTTCTTTTTGCTTCATATCATTTTGTACTTTTAGCTCGTACTCTTTTTCTTTTTGATTTTGTTGATCAGAGCCTAAACAGTCAAGAGTTCAAAGTATGAATAATACAAATCAAGCGGAGATCAAGCTTAAAAAATAATTCAGTCCAACTGAAATATTGACATAACGGTACTTTTGAAAATTTGCATTCTTAGATTGACCTTATCCTCTCTGGCTTTCTTTTCTTGATTGCGCTTTTCCTCTTGAGACCGGAGCAAGTCATCTTGCATTTGCAGGCACTGGACATCGTATTGTTTATCTTGCTTATTTTCGCTGGTCTGCCTTGAGCTTTGCTTCTTCACGCTCCTGCACAAGTCTCCTGTATCTGAAGGTCACATAGAGGCTTACTCTTTGATTTGCTTTTGCTTCTTGTCCAGTTTTTGCTGCTTCTCCATATCCAGTTCAGCTTTAACAATCTGTTGAGAAATGCAAAATGGTTAATTAAAAATACTCAAATTATGGATTTAGTATCTGTAGTAAAATATTGTAACAATTCGGGATAAATTTATATTTTGGAAGAGTAATAAGAACCAACGGTTATTTAGGAGAGAAAAAGAGGTTAATTACCATTTATTTCTGCAATCCACCTATTTTCAGCCTCGATTCTGTCATGCCTTTCTTTTATCTTTTTATCGAGTTCCTCTTGGATTTGTGAGTCTATGATGTTATTATGCTTTCGTACCGAAGAACTGCTTTTCTTTGTGTTGTTTAAATCTTTTAGATACAGTAAGTTAGTGATTTAATAAGGAAAAAACTAAGCTGTGATTAATTAAAAATTTAATACTCGTGTTTGTATGAGAAGCTTAAACTCTTCATTTCGTTCTTTATCAGTAAGTTCCTTCATTTCCTTTTCTTGCTGCTTCTTTTCTAGCAGCAGCTTCAGTCTCGCCTGTTGCTGCTGTTTGATTTGCTCTTCAAGCGATGACCGAATGTTGTTGATTTTTCTGCGTTTTTCCTTGCTGTCGTATTCCTTTCGAATTGTATGAAGAACTTGGCTAAACGACTGCAGCGCAGCCCAGCCGTCTTTAAGGTTGTACTTGCCAACGGAAGAGCCAGAGCGATCTCGAGGGAAGCCTCGATGCGAGCTATGCAAGTCAAGATCTCTTTTTGACAACTTCTTCGCAAAGAAGCTACTATTCTGCATATTTTGGTTCTCTGGACTCTCATTGGTAAAATTACGGGTTTCGCTATGATTTAGGCTCTTATACCTTCAGCTTTGGTTTTTTGTCTCTCGAAATCCATTGTATTCGTCTAATTCGTTGTTTATGTACGGGTTCACTTTGCTGATGTAATTTGGAGTCTCACAGAAGGATTTATTTGCTGTTATCAGAACTTGTTTGAAAAGAGCGAAGAAGTGTTCTATTTCTATTCCTGATGTTTTCTAAAGACACGCTTTCGTTCATTGCAATCGTGTTCTTTCCAATATCTTTATAGCTTAGATTATTATAGTCTTTAATCTCTGGTCTGGTTTTATTTAATCAAAGAGTAGCTTTCATTTTTCTATTAAATTCGTGATAGTAGTAAAAATAAAAATAATGCTGTTGTAATTAATAACAAGTTACCTTCTTAATTTCAATCGGGCATAGCAACTTTTTGCTCAGTGGTTTATTTTTATCCTTAATATACTCTAAATTCTGGCCTATGTTTATATACTTCTTAGCTGCTTCATCCTCTCTGCCAGTGGGTGTAATGCACTTGTCAGTGCTGTTAATCTTTTTATCCGAAAAGTACTCGCAGCTCGCTTCTTTTTTAATTTCCTTTGGTTTAACAAGTCCATTCGCCACTAAATTTAAATTGTTATTTGACTTTTTCAGATTAAAATTAATTTTTAACTACGGCTCGTATCTTGATTTTAAAAATGTACAAAATCGGCTGTTTATTTTTTGTTACGATAATTCTTTGCTATTGAAATATCTTTTGTGTTTATTGATTTACAAATTATAAAAGAATACTCTAACTAAATAACTGCAATTATTTAATCATTGAGTAAATTTTATATCTGTTAAGGCCACAGCATCATGCTTTGCAGACTTTGATGAAGAGGCGGCTTACTTAAAGCTTCAATTACGAGTTGTTTCATTCGTTGTAGCTCTCGGTCTCCAATGCCGAGTTTCATTTCATCACTGACAGTCTGAAATACGATGTCATTTAGTTCTTGTTTTCTGTCTTTATCAACGACCAGTTGGCGGCCTGCCATTTTCCTAATTTCCTGGATGATTTTGGTCGATATCAGCTGTTGCACTCTGCCTTTGACTTTCTGTAATTTGCGCTGGCTACAGAGTTATGAGTGAGCCTTACCTCTGGAACTGGGGGCTTGGGTTCGACGCTCGGCTGCGAAGCTTTAGCACTTCCATTTTATTTATTTTAACTTCTTCAACGGCTGTTTATAGCCGAGGGTGAAGTCGGTAAAATCTGGTTGAATGCAACTGTGATACTAAACCTCTGCTTTAGCGGGATTTGGAGCGACGGCTATATGCAGTTGATCGTCCATAGCATCTTGTTTGTCGGCGACACCTGCTTGTGATTCGGCTTTAACGAGTATGCAGATGTTTTGAATTCACCAATCCTCCACATGCTCGGCGGAGTGTTGATTGAACTCCGCATCGACTGAATATTACTGTCATGGTTGGTTGAATCTCCTTTTGCATTTTTGAATTTACTGTTTGCCGCAAATGAATCAGGTCGCTTTGTAATCATATCTGCTTTGTTAAAGTCATTTTTAAAAAAGGCTTTTAACGATAGCTCCCTTCTTTTCTTTGATTTCGGAGATGTTGACTTTGATTTTATTTTTGCTGAGGAGATTATTAATTTTATTCTTACCTTCTATCTTTTTACTCAAAAACGAGTTATTTTGAAATAATGTTATATAGAGGTATATTAACGCTTTTTATTGAATCTTCGATTTGTTCTTCTGTTTTCTGATTTATTTTGATTAACTGTGGCTTTATTTTTACATGTATCTCTTCTGATTTCGCTCTTTCATCGTGATCTTTTGAAAAAATCTAAATTAAATGATTTAAATAAAAGTTGAAAAACTGAATTTGAATATAAAGCATTACCTTAAAATTTCTATTCCTCAGGTACTTAATATCATCTTTAGTGATATTATTTTTGAACTGATTTGCGAACTCTACAAAGAATTAATCAGTTTTCTGACCTGCATAAGGATCTCGAATAATTTGGGTCTGAAATCTGAGTTTTCTTTCCTCCTCTTCTTTCTAATTAAGCAATTATGAAGAATTATGTTATAAAAATTGATTTAATCTTCAATTACTTTCTTCTGTTTTTCAAGTTCAATAAGTTCAAGTTCGCGGAGTCTTGCCCTTTCCTTTTCCAGTTTTTTAATATACTCTCCGAAGAGTTCTTGCCTACAGGAGTCAAAGCAGCAGTAGCTTACTTAATGCCTTCTCTGTCTAAATCATCGCTGTCGTAGAACTCGTCTTTCAACATAGCGATTTTCGAGGTTTTATTGAAATATTTTATCGGTTTGAACGTATCGGAGATAAAGCTCGGCTCTGTCACCTCGTCAACTGCAATATTTTTCTTCAGATTATGATTATTACTGTTTTTATCTATTCACGAATAATTAAACATAACGAGGTAAGTAAGCAACCAGCGACAAGGTGAATTATTCACAGGTGATAAAGCTATACAAGCTTATCAAAATCAAGCAAACTGACCCTTTGGCAATTTGCCATTTTCACAGATTGCAAATGCAAACTTACTTCAGCGACTTTTTCTTCCTCGGACTCACGATTTTGAAGAACATCGGTGTTTTTCGCTTCCTACGCTGTCAGTGGTCGAGTTCTCGTTCAAGATCCTTGGTGCTTTGATTTTTCGGTTCTTTCAGCTGTTCTCTGGGGATGGGGTCAAGTGGTTCGTAGATTTCAAGCTCGGTCATTGATTTTTGCTTCTTCATTACGATCTTCATCATGCGCTCGGCGTCTCTATCGTTCTATGGTTTCATTAAGCCGAGGTGGATTACTAAAAAGTCGCTGCCCGGTTTACGAAATAAGGAGTAAGAGTTGCGAATGAGCCTCTTGCCGAATGTAAATCAAGTCATCACGTTTTCGATGATTTCATCTGCTGCAGCGTATTTTCGGATGTTATGTCTTAGAGGAAGCTGCGGGGAGAATCTAGATAAAATAAAAATTTAAATCGGATCTTTATAAGGCGATTACAAAATACAGATCGAAGTGGTTGATAGGTAATGTTTACTTGTTTGTAATTCCTTTCTGGAACTTTCGCCAGTTGATCTCTGCTTTACTTAACCTGCTTGCTGCTCTGGGAATTGTTGAAGTGAGCTATCTTAAATTTACTCGGGTCGTCCGCAGACTGCTGGTAATCCGTGAAATACTTATTTATGTTGGCTGTACTCTGAATCCTCTGATGTCTCTGTGAAGTTCATCAGTGGGAAGCCGAATGATGGCTGTGTAGGCTTGAAGTTTCCAACGTGATCTGAAGATTAGATAATTTAAATGGATAAATATACCTTTAAGATTGATCTTTTCATCTCTGATCATTTCTGCATAGAACTGAGGAGGCTGCTTGAGCTTTTCTCTTCGTTTATTTTTTGCATCAAGTTTCATCTTCATTGCATGTCTGTACTTTTTACGTAAAATATTCTTGAGCTTTGACGGCGATTCAGCTGGAGACTTCTTTCGTAGCTTCATTTTATTTTCAATATTCGTTAATTATTTGTTCAGCCATATATAATATTGATTATATTAAAAGATAAAATGAAAATTTCAGCAAATAAAAACAGTTTGTCCTACAAAAACGAGTCGATGACAGGTTCGATATCGACAAATGAAGAAGGGCAGACTAAAGCTTCGAATTCTACAATCTCAAAGCTACCTTCTCTGTCATTAAGAAGCAACATTTTTCACAAGCCGTTGAGTTTAAAGCACAATGCGAGGTACGTAATTAATGATAATATTCTTCGTCATTATAATGAAATAGTAATATTTTAAACTGTTTAAAAGCAAGCAGCAGTAATTGTTATTTACCAATCCCTCGTCTTTATTTACAGATCTTGACCCAGACTTGGTCAATAAAAACTCTGTTACATATCAAGATGGATATTATATTAGATAGCCTTGTATATTTCTAATAATTCTCTATTCATCATAAATGATGATACAAATCACGAGGACTTCACTGTATTCTACAAATCGATATTATGATGATTAAAACTTAAAATATACTATTTTTAATATTTTTAATCTCTAATAGCAAATAAAAGAAACTCGGCAGGTGGTACTTTAGTATACAATATTATTATATTTATACAAACTTTGCATTTGGTTTAGATAAATCAATATTTTGAATCTCAGGTAGAAGTTGTGTAAGAATCTAATTTTTAGTTTTTCATTTGGTTTAGAAGACGTATTTTAATATGTCAACATTTTTCGAAATAAAAAATAAGAATAAGTAATCTCTTGCCGAGACAGATCCTATTTTAAAAATCATAATTCGAGTGCAACTTACCTTATATGAGAGTGAAATTTATTAAGGATTGTTTATTTATTCGAATATTACAATACGAAATCTATTTCGTCTCCATTTTTATTACGACTATCCATCTCGCTTCCCCGTGGTCTCTGCTGTGCCTAAAGCCCTGAGATCGCATCCTAGTCTTTAATCAGCCTTGCCTTAGCCTTGGCTATTTCCGCTGTTGTCTTGAGTCTCTTGTGCAATATTCACGATTTGGTTTACAGGGTGGCTCGAAAAGCACAGCGGACAGTGCATCAAAAGCAAGCGACGCAGTGCCTCGACTCTCAAAAGCTATTCTCAGTCGACAGTGGGGAACTACTGATGGTCGGAGACAAGCTCAATGAGCTCGGATGTGGGATTGGCAAAGACCACGCTCACGATGTCGATACTATTTTGAGAAAGCATGGAGGATTTGATATTCCTGTCCCCGGATTCACAATGTTCAATAGAACGATGAGCAATGACTTCAGGCAAGAAGGTAAATTACTTGGCTTATTTTTAGACGACGACGGCACGAAGAAGTACAAAGCTATATGGAAAGAAGTATCCAAGTACGTCCAGGAAAAACAATACGACGGACTTGTCAGTAAAATTATACTCGAAGATAAGTGAAAGAAAGACATTGTTCAACTTGTGTTTAAACTTAAAGAGACAAGACATATTTTACTAAAAAATTTTGATGTCTTTAAAGCTTATATAAACGAAAAGATGATAGTTCCTTTGTCAAATGACTATGATCCGAAACAAGCTGTCTTTAATCGGCTCAAGATTGCTGTGTTTAAAGCATTAATTAAGAGCAGAAAGTTCTATGATGAATTAGTTATACAATTTCCTCTTAAAAACAAGCATAAGCACAAAGAAAGGTAACTAAAACGATTTAAAAATGATTTAGATTTAAGGGACTTGCTCCGAACTTAAATATGGTTGAGATAATAAAGTCTCAAGCAAAGAAAAGACAGACTAAGCGATCAGGAATAAGCCAGAATCAGACATCAATCACAATCTCTCAAGGTACATTAATTTGCTTACTTAGCAAAATATATCTCACCATATAATTTAGTAAGCAATAAAAATTCTTGAGAAAAGTCTGCGAGACTGCAAAAGGGGTATAAATAAGCCAAAAATCTCAAATGATGGTAAAAATTATTGACTAAACTATATAGAATTAAATAAATTTTTAACTTCAAATACCTTCAAGTCACTTGTGATTACGCCAGTAAATGAAATCCATTCGTGACCAAAAAGCCATGGAAGTCCGACTCGTTCGCAGCGAAACACCAGTCTTATGAGTGACTCTAAATCAGAAGATCAAAATGATTCAATAAACGTATGTGAGTAATGTTAATCTTTAGTTACCGAAGAAAAGCTTTCACAAACCAAACGAAATCGGAGTGCCAGTTGAACCAAACATCCCATTTGCCAATTGCCACAATAAATACACGAGCAACCTGATGAAGCTATTAAAGTCGGTGACAAACCCGGACAACTGTATCCTCGAGCATAAAATCGAAACTGACAGTCTTGAGCCAAAGCAGAAAAGTAAAAGATTGAGTTTCTAATCTTTATAGAAAAGAAGGTCAACTTCCAGCCGCATTTAAACGAAAGACAGAAAAAGAAGTTCTTAGTGACGATTGCTCAAAAGCCTCGCCACGCTTGATTGTAAGCCCCTGTCTGTTATATGTATAGTACTCCTTCGCCGACAGTTAATCTTTGCAGGCTCAAACGCAAGATGGAACAGGCGTTTGTGCCAAATAACGAGGTCAAGAACCGCATTCTTAAAAGATGCAACAGGTATTTCTCCTCAACATTGACTTTTATTTATTGTTTATAAACCTAAATTCATACTGAAAGACTGTTATTTTTGATATAGTATTAAATACCTTTTTTCTTTCAAAATCGCACTATAAATCGCGAATTAGGGCACTAGAGCAAAATGCAGAATTTAGTAAAAATAAAGGCTGATTCTCGCCATCGCCTCAAAACAACCGGTTCTTAAATCTCTCGAACACTGCTTGAGTTCAAAACCAGACGATGAATTTTTGATCTTCGATAAAGTATGATAGGAATCCTGATGATTTTTCACCATCAAAATGAAAAGAAGTTTTTTCATTAGAGAAAGTGAGGTCGATATACCAGAACTCGTCTTTAAGGAAATTAAACAGGTACTTTTTTACCCTTTTCGCTTCTGTTTATAAAATTAGTTATAATTGATGGTTATTTACACCTACAGGGGTGATGCTGAGTAATTATAGAAAGTTGGGGTCATCTTTTAAGATTAAAAACCCAAGTAACCAAGGAGCCAGCACGAAGCAAGACACTTTTCACAGTCCAAACTCATCAAATATATCGTGACTGTAGCCTGTCGCTAGTCACTCATTTTTTATTAATAATTATTAGTCTCAAGTTGCTTTTACAGTCTTTTTGGCATGATGAATTTGTAAGGGATTTGTGATATGAAAATGGTAATAAAAATAGTTAGATTTAAAGTTTATAGAAAGAATTTGAGTTGGAGATAACTAAAAATAATTTTTATAGCTTGAAAATAAATAATTTAGTTATTTAAATATTCCATTTTGAACT
>JAGYYN010044852.1:0-19555 GCA_021441665.1 Euplotes cf. woodruffi 2 WChen-2021 | reverse complement strand
GTGAGTGATGGTTGAGGTAGTGTGGAGGAGAGGGGTTCTACTAATCGACCAGCAGCCAATCGACTTTTAGTTGACATTAGCGACACTTATAACACACAGTGCAAGTGCAGCTTAGGGTTGTTAGATAGTAACTGACAAATAGACTACGTAAAAATACAACATCTTGACGAGTCCTGCTTTATGATCGCTCTCTCTTGCCTTGAAGTTTGAATTGTGCTCGATTCGCTTTATAATCGAGGGCAGCAGTGACTTTGCATATAGAAGATAGCAAGCAGAAGAAACCTGACCATCTTATCTATTCTCCATCTCACATGGAACATGATGGTAAGATTCGGAATTTCTGTAGTATTCTATCTAAATAGATTAAATTTAAATATTTTATTCTCCTGGCTCGGTCTTTTCGATCTCTTTCGTAGTTATTCGCAGTTATCAGCGAATACCAAAAATTAGCTAGCTAATGAGTAATTCAACATAGCTAAATTAAATCTCAAAATAGTTAAAAATTAGTAAAAAGCATAAAATTTACATTTACAATGGCTCGAGTGTAATTTTACTGAAGGAGGATAATAATTAGGCTTGATAGGTCGTTAAGTTAGATTTGAACTAAAAATAAGGTCTTATGCTACGTCTTGTCTCAAACCACATGATTATTACCTGCTGCCAACTGACTTTATTTTAGTGCATGCAAAAGGAGGAGACTTCGGCAGATTTGCTAATGATGAAGTCAGAAAGCTGCAGATGCCAGACCATCGAAAAGCAATCAGCCCTGCCGTGATCGATGCCAGGCCGGAGAGCAAATAAAGGACATGACCTTGTGCCGAGAGACAATGCAGAGACCTCATCGACTGGAATGAGAAGAGACATGAACAGAACTAACTTCACTTTGAAATAAAGAACAGATGGACAATATGGATGACATTGACGCCCCTGTGCCTTTTGAAGCAGAACCGCATTTTGGAAAAGGTAAGAATGTTTTATGTATTTTTGTAAATTTATCATATAGCCGAAGATGCCTCCCCCACTCAAAAGTTCGGCCATTATGAAGAAGAAAAAGAAAGCAAAACTATCAATTTAGAAGATGCCGTAGAAATCGAGAAACAATTATCGAAAATTTTAGACACTTTGAGAAAAGAAACTGATCCGACAGTTGATTGAGAAGATTGGTGGGTCATTACAGATCCTTCTTCGTATACATTTAATAAGCTTTCACTTTTCTTCAAAGATCCAGTAGTGATTAGAGAAATAAATCAAGCTCATAAGCTCGAAACGATCTCAGTATCTTTTATCCAATTCATGAGTTTCGAAGGAGTACTTGATAAAGGCTTATGGATTCCATTCAAAAATTTAATCTTCTTTGTGCATCAAAATGTACTTGTGCAATACAAATTTTTATTAGAAAGACTGCCAGAAAGCAGTAAGTCAAACTCATGGGCGATTCAGCTTATGAAGCTACTCGAGAGCAAGCTGACTAGATTATTTAAAGATAAAAATGAAGCTCTACAGGCTCTCAAAGTAAATAATGAAAATTGAAAGTCTGTTTTAACGAACATATGCAAAATTAAGCCAAAAACACCAATTTATCACTCCATCAGCCTTCTAATTAGAGAGCTCGATTTAGTTAGTCCAGCTAAAATTAGAGAGCTGATGTTCAATACGATTCAGTACAGAGATGGAAAAATAATCGCTGCTGCTATTGATGAGATAACAGGATCAATATCGCCAAAGCCTACTGTATCCAGTGGAAGTTCTCCAAGTACTCAGGTGTTCAATCCGCACGCAGGAGTTCAGATTTCATCTCCTTCTCATGCATTCTTTGATGACGAACTGCCTCCAGTTGAAGAGCCGTTTCTACCAGAATGAGAGCCAGGCATATATACGCTCGTTCTCGACCTCGATGAGACACTGGTGCATTACTTCGACCTGGGGCCAGACGGACACTTTTTGATAAGACCAGGCTGCACTGAGTTCCTTGATGAGCTCAGCAAGTACTATGAAGTTGTGATTTTCACAGCAGCAATGCAAGACTACGCGGACAGTGTACTTGGACAGATCGACAAAAACGAAAATATTAAATACAGACTATATAGGCAGCATACTTCCCCTTATGGACACCTCATCGCAAAAGATCTTAGCAAGATCGGAAGAGACCTGTCAAGATGTATAATTGTCGATAACGTAGCTGATAATTTTGCTTTGCAGCCCGAAAACGGTATTTTTATCAAAACTTGGTATGATGATATGGAAGATACTTGACTTTATGACTTGATCCCGCTGCTCAAAGGCCTTGTCGTTAATAAAGTCAAAGATGTAAGAAAAAGCCTAAGATCGTACAGAGATCAAGTACTCAGACATATTGCAGCAGGTGTCCAAGACCCACATAAATTGATAGCATCGTTATATTAATCTAATGATTGATATTTTGATGTTGATTTTTGTAGTTCAATGTTGAACAAACAATGCTTTAATGATTATTCTTATTTACTTCTTTTTATGTTGCTTCTCCCAGATTAATTTTTGGATCGCAGTCATGCCTCTTGTATCTTTATTTTCTTTCTTTCCTCCTTCCTCCATCAGGCCTGGTTTTCCGGGCTTCTTTTTCTTTACAACAGTTTTAACGACTTTTTGAGGGACTGGCTTTGGTTCTTTTATGGTTTTATAAGGAAGTCTTCAATGCTGCTCGATTGCTTTAGTATACAGCGAAGAGAGTCTTTCGGTATACCAAGCGGATAGATAGTCAAAGTGAGGGTTATCCATATCTTTAATAACTTCAAGTATTTTCTCATATCTCTCGATAATATCGAATCCGATCACTGACTGAAGCTTTCTAAGACATACCGGTCACAAGTACAATGGCTTTCTGCGTCCTTCCGCGATCGTATTAGATCCATTCATCAGGCATTCGTAGTAAGGACAGTGAGGCAGTCAAAAAGTATGGCAGATTTCATGGCAAAGGACTTTAACCGATCGAAAGACGAGCTGATTAAATTCTGCTTGTCTACGATGCATTTCTTCGACATCAAGTTTTTCATCTTCTCCGTCGTCATCTTCAGCTGAAAGTCCTTTTCTCCATTCAGGGTCATATCTGGCAGTCGAGAATACTCCTGTTCTGGACTTGAAGTTTGAGACACCGATAACATATCTAAAAAATTAGTGTTAGTTTATTAAAGCGAAGAAGTATCCGTACCCAAAGCCCTTCCGACTGAGGTCGTCTTTGACAATGTTCATATAAGTATAAGCGTCCTTTGGCATTTTGTAGAATGTCTTCTCCATAATATCGCTGCTATCAAGCTGGATCCCGTATGACTTATCATACGTCTTGATGTCGAGGTTCCTCCAGTCCCCAGCTGCGAGTAAAACAACCTCCATTCCGTGGAAAAACGCTTTTGTGTATTTGGCTAAAGTCTGCAGAAAGAGCTCAGAAAGCGTGCGGTCTTGAGGCTTGATGTAAATCGTGGACTGGTCGCTGTAGGCTTTATTCGGCCCGTCTTCGTGGTACTGCTTTAAAGTCTGGTGGGGAGTTTCGAATCTGTATATCCACTCCCACGTGTCCATATCGTCGCTGGAAAACAGCTTATTTCCTCGTGAACATGAGGTCAATATCCTTCTGGTCGAATCAGATTTTGAGTCTATCGGGTAAAGAGTCTAAGTCGCCTAAGGCTTTGAGGCATTCGCTTTTATTCGGCAGTCTGCACATAGGCTGACATCCTGAGGACGATTCTATATAATGAATGAATAAAAGAGGTCAATTAGCAAGCTCAGCTAAGATTACACTGACTTCATCAAGTATCGGCAGTTCAAATAGAAATCACTTTTACTGTTATATTACAAGACTGCTTGATACATTGGATTTTAAGATTAAAAAAATTAACCTAAAGTGATCTAATATCTTTCACCAGCTTTCTGGTGAATTTGATAATATTTTCGCAAGTTTGCATTATTGGTTTCTGTCACTCACCCATATTTTTAGATTAATTATATTCGATTTTGGGACATAAAAGGGCTTCTCTGGCTAGTTGAAATTGATAAATTAGTAAATTCAATTAAATTAATGAAAAGGTGTAATGATTAAAAATTAAAGATAAATTTATTCCATCATGTCGCTATCCTGCAGATTTTTCAGTATTATCGCAAGTCTGTTGTGGCTTTTGAGATTCATGTTGTTGCTTAATCGAGTAATGCTAGAATTAATGTTTTCGATGCTATTTGTCAAATTTGAAAATGTAAACTCCTCAATTTTAAAACTTTTATTTAAATCAGCAAGATGGTCGGTCGACAGGTTTTGAAATTGGATTGAACCATTGCTCACAATGCTGTTGTAAACGTTAGAAGACCTTAGTTTGTTCATTATTATCTTAGAAACTCGAATTTCAATATTAGGAAGACTTGAATTAATATCTTCCTGAGAGTACTTTATCGGATAAAAATTTAGGTTGCTTTTTCCTCCTGTATCCCCAATGATATTTTCTCCTTGTTCTAAATTGATATAAATCAAGATTTTTAGCTTACCATTATCACTAAAGCTTTTATGCGAAGCCAGTATCGAAAAGAATGAAATGAAGTTTGACGCCTCTAGTGATTCTTTGACATCTTTCTCAGACATTGTTCAAAATGGATGTTCTAATAAAGTATCAACAGTCGGTCTTTCTCAAGGATCGAGCTTTAATCAGTTTTCAAGAAAGTCTTTGCAGTCTTCTGAGATACTTGTTGGTAAAGTCGGAGGTTTCTTAGTAGTTTTTAGATTTTTAAGAATCGCTCTAGTGTCGCCGCCATACTCATTCCAAGGTTCAGCTCCTGTAAGCATCTCAAGTACAACTCACCCGATGCCCCATATATCAAATGCCTGATTGAGTTCATAGTGTGAGTCCTTTACAACTTCAGGGGGTGTATATCAATCTGATCCGATTCTCGGCAAGTTCTCTTCGAAAATACTGTCTGCTTTGCTCTCTTCTACCTTACTTAAGAACCCGTCTAATTTTTTCAACTTTCTTCGTGCCGTTGAGGACTTGCTTGATGAAGCTGAAATCAGAAATCTTCACTATTCCGAGGTCGTCAATCAGCAAATTCGATCATTTTAGGTCTGCGTGGATGATCGATTTGTCGTGCAGGATTTTTAACCCTTCGAGGATCTGCTTTGCATAGCTACGCACTAATTTCTCTTTGAACTTGACAAAGTTATTGAGAATGAACCTGAGACTGCCTCCTGGCACGTACTCCATCAGAATATCGATCTTTTTATCATTAGCAACCACTGTTAAGTAGTTGATGATATTGTCGTGGTGGATATCCTTGATCAGTTCGATATTTTTCTCGAGGTACTCGACTCTGGCTTGCACTGAGTCCTTACTCAGCTCAGAAAGGTTCAGAGTTTTAACGATAATCACCTTGCCAGTGACATTATTCAACGCGCTGCAGCATTCTCCAGCAAAACCACCAGTTCACTCGGTACCTTTGGTATAGTCGATCTCTTCATCGACAGGTTCGAGCTGAGATAGGAGTTTGTGTTCTTCACCTCGAAAGAATCCTGCTTTTTCTGTATGTCTTCTTTTCTCTATTTTTGGGACAGAGATTTCATCGTTCTTTTCACCCACAAGCATCGAGTTGGCCTAAAGAGCTGTAAGTGAGACAGCATACCTTCCTATCGCTTTTAGTCTTGACTTTGGATTTCATTTTTTTGATCTTTTGCATTCTTTTCTGGAGATCAGAGAAATTGCTCTATAGATTAGCAAAGAGAAAGGCCTACATCGGCATCAATGATTTCATTGCTGACGCCTTCTGTAAATATAGTCCCGTATGCCCTTGACTTATTCGCGAGGTCAGAGGCGTCGGGGTTTTCTTGTTCTCCTGCGTCCTTTGGATGCTATGTATTCCATAAGTACAAACTACAAAAGTATCTCCGCTAACAGTAAATCACAGGTGTGGTTTAACTCTCGCTATTACTATCGCTGCAAAATCCAAATTTGCTGCAGCCATGGTGAAGCAGTATTTTCAGATTGAGTATAGAGATTGTACTTACAAAAATAGACATTCTGCTTGTTTCTGAGCTCCGAATGTCTTTTTCTTTGATTTGCACTCCGTTCTTAGTACAGCCTGCGCCCATTATTATTCTAGAATAAAATCATTTAGTATTTTGACGTAAAATAGATAACAGCTAAGAAACGATAGCAGAGTTAGATCGAAGTAACAATCAGTCAAGGTTTAGTATATGCAGAGCTGCAGCACAGGATTGGACGAGGGAAATCGGGTAGGAATCCTAAGAACTAAATTCTATTTTCTTGGTATTTACAATCGAGTTGTTTTGATGTTTACTTAGACTATCTGGATTTTAGTTGTTCCTCATTAATACGAATTGACAAGGATATGAAATTTGGTATATATTCAAATGCTTCAAATAAAACTGTATGATGACTGCAACAGGCTGATCTAAACTCGAGGCTGGGATAACAAACAACGAGAATATTAAAAATATCAAGGTATTGTACTATGACGTTATTTTAGTACTACAGCCTGACTTGCTGAAATAGAAGCAAACAATGCTAGTTTTGAAGAAATCATTTTAATGTAAATGAGTGAAATAATATCAACATTATCTATTAAGTAAACGTGAAAATAGTAATAAAAGAAAATATAATTTAGGATCAAGAATAAAGTGATAAGTTTAAGAGTTGATCCTGCTTTTTGAACCAAAATTATTAAATCGTTTGGCGAAAATAGATAAAGTAAGTTAATGGTATTTTTTATTGTAATTTCACCTCGAGCTTATAAATCCTTAGTAAATTTTAATTACGGTGCGGTGCAAATAAGTATTACAAAGTACTTCGTATAATCGTGAAATAAGGTATTCACTTTATATAATAATTTTAATCATAATCCTCATTTGCTTAAAACCAAGATTTAATTCCTCATAAATTAAAGTAAGCTTT
The DNA here is from genome assembly GCA_021441665.1 of Euplotes cf. woodruffi 2 WChen-2021. Taxonomy (NCBI): domain Eukaryota; phylum Ciliophora; class Spirotrichea; order Euplotida; family Euplotidae; genus Euplotes; species Euplotes cf. woodruffi 2 WChen-2021. The sequence goes on along the minus strand of JAGYYN010044852.1, from coordinate 12,635 downwards.
GTTTTATTCGAAATTTACGGGAGATATGAAAAAATTCAAGTTAAATAGTCCCAATTTTTTATTCAATTATCAAAAAATCTTGATTATTTATTAGCAATCCAATTACGGAAAAAGGTTTTTTGTTCTTAATTAATATCGTTAAAAATCTGTAATCATCGGAGAATATATGACTCCGTAAAAATAAATTCGCTCGACACTTATATTAATAATACCGAATTAAATTCATTATATGTAATGCTTGATTCTCGTTTATCTAAATTTAATCTGTTGCTAATTACTGCTGTAGGACTGAACCCCAACTGCTTATAAGCTAAATTTTAGCAAATACATTCTCGCATCACCTGCAGATGATGACTTTTACTCTTTCATCCTGACAAGTAGTGAATGTTATTATATACAACGAAACAGGCTATTTTTGTAAACCATTTCGAATCACAGACACTCTGCTTATCTCAGTATCCTTATGCAGAACCCAAACTACGATTGCGACTAGTTGAGTGTAAACTGCCAATCACAGCTGATGGATGTTTATAGATTATTTCTCGACATAAATTGTGTTAGCTCTCAACTCCATCGAGGCTAGACTGGCTCTAAATACTTGTAATTCACTGCATTTCAGTAGTGAGTTTGATAATAATTAATTATCGCGCTGTCAGCTGCAAAATAAATCTTTGTGGTCCCCGTCAAACAGCTGATTATTAAATATTGAACGAAAGTAACCAATGGGTTCCATATCTCTTAATTATTAGTAATCTCGATTTTAGCAGATGGCATGAGCGATGTGAACTTGTCACTTTGTCATTTGGCTAATTTAATTATTTTTCATCGTTATCTTCGTTGTAATTGTCTTCTTGGTTTTGGTTTTCGTCTTGCTTTAAGTCCTCGTCGTCTTTAAAGTCGTCTAGTCTTTTCTCGGACTCATTAACTCTAAGATCTGAAACATCTAAGCTTTCTTTGATTTCTACGGTGTGTTAGAGTTGACTGTGACATTTGCTTACCTTCATTGTCTTTTTTGTCGATCGGTTGGAGCCTTCGTCCGCTTCTTGACATTTTCGGTCGGTTGTTGAGCTGCTCGTTTTCCTCCTGGATTCGAGCTAATTCATCTGTGAGTTCTTGGATCTTTAAGTCTTGCAGTTTGAGCTCCTTATCCATTGATTTATTCTGGCCGTTTCGCTTCCCTTGCTTGCTGCCGTTCCTCTGTGAGCCATCATCTCTGAACATGCTTTCTTGTCGTGAGAGGTTAAGCTTGTTCTCTAGCTGAAGAGTCTTGACTTCTTTACGAAGATCGTTGACTTCTTGTAGCAAGACAACGTTGTTCCTCATGTAATTAGTGTACTGCTGTCGGTGGTACGTCGAGTCCTTCGTAATCATGATTCTGAGGTAGTTCACACTTTTTTCGAGGTGTCGTCTATTCTCAGCGTATTCTTTCTGCAAGTCTTTCTCGCCTTTATCCTTTCGCGTTTCTTCAAGCACGTATGTTTTGTGCAAACCGATAATTGTTGATTTTAGATCTTTATAGTTGTTAATTCACTTCATCGAGTCGTAAAGGTCGTCACAGAACTTTTTGATGTACTTTTCTTGGCTTTCAAGTTTCGCATCTTGATCTTTGATTTCTTTTTCGAGCCCTGATTCTCTCATTCTTAAATCGTCGACGATAAGACTCAGATTTTGGTTGACTCTTTGGAAATGGTCAAGCTCTTGATGCATTTTGTTGGTTTGTTCTTTCAACCGCCCGATTTCAGCTTCTTTCGGGTTAATATCTCGCTTAAGTTCTTTGATCTTGTAGTCAAGCACGAACTTGAACTTCTCAAGTTCTTGTGTTTTCTTTTTGAGCTGGAAAATCCTCATTTCCTTATCTGAAATCGTTCTTTTTCGCTCAGCTATTTCATTTATTTGGTTTTCGATTTCACTTTTCAAAGTCTGCTGTTTTTGGATTTCAGCATTAAGATTATCTTGTTTTTCTTTGATTGTCTGTTCGTATCCTTCTTTTTCAGCTTTGGACTTGTTATACTTTTCAGTAGTGAGTGTAAGTTCAGCTTTAGCATCCATGCCTTGTTTCGTAATCGCATACAACTGTGCTTTATTCTTTTCCTTCATCATATCGATTTGACTCCAGCACTCGCTTTCAAGTTTATCTCGAATTTCTTTATTCTTGATCTCTGCGATTTTGATTTCTTCAGATAATAATTTAGCGGTTTCTTTGATCTTGTTGACTTCTTTCCGGTTGTCTTCTTCAAGCTTATCGAGTGCTTCTCGGTGCTGAATCTCAAGTTCTCTAAACTGCTGTTCAAAGCGGTACCCTTCCTCATCCATTTTTTGGTAGAGTTCTTGGTAGCGGAGTTTATCTTGCTCTTTCTTTTCCTCAAAGTCTCTTTTCCTGCGGTCAAGCTCATCTTCGTTGGTTCTTTCTTTGCGAATGATTTCTTCATTGTATTTCCTCTGCATGTCTTGAATGTCTTGCTCTAGCTGCTTGCGCCTTTGCTCAGCTTTTTGCTTGTTGTCGTCACGTTCTTCGATGAGCTTGGCGATCTTTTCATTGCTGGCATCTTCAAGTCGCTTTTGTTCGAGTGCTTTGTGCTGCTGCAGCTGCTCATTCTCTCGCTTCAGGTGTTCAATAGTCTGTTGTAGCTCACGAAGCTCGGACTTTTCAGTTAGTATTTCTGCAAAGAATTGCACTGAGGGAGCTTCTTTTTCTCTTTTCATTAAAGGATCTCTCAATTCGAGGATAAAGAAAGACCCGTCTTGCCCAACGCTAAATAGCATTGAGCTGTCGAACGAAAGCTTAATTCGCTCGATAGGAAGTGAGTGGAGCTGAATATCAGCTGCTTTTTCCATTCCAAATCGAAATATCTGGATCATGCCTGGCTGATCGTCATCAGAAGTACCAAGTATGATTCCTCTTCCGCCGTTGAGTAAAGCGACTTGAGAGTAATTGATGAATGATTCATATCTGACGGTTTCCTTTGACTCCAATGGGTATTTTTCTTCTTTATCTGATGCAATAATCGTAGATACTGCACTATCTGATTTCTCTTCTTTCGTTTTATACGAGATTTCTCGAATGGCTTTATCAGTTCCAACTGCATATAGCGACTGGCTACTTTGCATTTTGAAGACAGATGAAAAGTTGGTTCCTTTTCACTCGAAGTAGTGCTCAGGCCTCATGTTGTTTTTAATATTCCAGATGTTTATTTTTCCGTCCCAGCCGGCTGAGATGAACCCGCTGTCATCTTCAAACCAGGAAATGCACCTGACTTTTCCATCGTGACCCTGAAACGTCATGTGGTGTGGGTTCTCGCCAGTGTAAAAGTTATATATCTGAATGACGTGGGAGTTGACGCATGCGAATAAATGCCCTCCGTTTGAGAACTGGATCTCACGACATGACTTAATCGGGATCTCTTTAAATGTGCTCAGTTTCTTCTCGGAAAAGACATTCATCATTCGTACTTTATCAGTAAAACCAGCAACAATGTGGTACCCAGATGGGTGGAAAGCAACGCAGTAGACTTCATCGTGAAAAGATTCACATATTTCAAGCCTTGGAGTGGAGGAATAGTTCCAGATACGGATTGACTTGTCCACAGAGCAAGTTGCGACTAGTTGTTTCTTCATTCACGCATCTAACCCTTGAATCGATCTCGAATGGAAAGGATATACGAGGTATTCGTACTTAATCGAGGTTTCGCTGATCTTCTTTTCTAAGTTTACGTTAACTCTCATAAGCTGGCTGTTATCAGTACTGAATATAAGAGTATCATCAGAGCTTGACAATGCTATATTCTTAATTCTCGATGTCATTACTGACATCAGTAATGACGGATACTTCTTTTCTTCTTTGATGTCAACATTCGGCCAGGTTGCGACGAGTACAAATGGTTTCTTGGGTTCGTCGGTCTTACTGAAGACCATGATCTGTCCTGACTCTCCGGCTATCATGATACCGCTTGAGTAGTTAACGATTGCCTCGATGTAAAAGTCGTCTTCAACACTGCAGCTGAGCATCATTTTGTATTCTCCGGTTGACTCAAAGTATAGCATTTGTCCTTTGTCAGTGCAGATGATGAACTTTCCGTCGGGCAGACAAGTGTGACAAGTGAAGTTACTGCTAAACTGCGAGTCTTTCTTTTGGATTCCTGAGTGCTCAGGCCTGATTCCGTTGTCTTTGAGTTTATAATACTTGTAGACACCATTTCCGATCACGATGATCGAGTTGGAGTCAGAGTTGATAAACGACGCTTGATATAAAGTCTGGTCTTCGGAGATTCCAACTTTTTGGAAAGCAACGCACTTTCCTTTGTTCCACTGCCACAGAATTATCATTCCATCTTGACCGCCGGTCAGCGTGACAAGATGGCCTTTTTCATTCTGCTGTGAGAAAGCGACAGAAATGAATTCGCGATCGTTGATGTTGTCAGTTGTCAGTATCTTCCTCCTTTTCTTTGAAGAGATAATGTAGATGGAGCAGATAGCTCTTTCTGCTCTTTCGCAAACAGCAAGATAGGTTTTCATGTGTGAGACAGCCATTGCAGTGATTCCTTCACTGCCTTCAATACAAGAAATGTATTCTTGTGTTTTGTCATCTCCAATATTCAAGATGACCACGTTGTGGCCTCAAGGGTAGATAATTCTTTGGTCGTCAAGGAAGAACAAACTGTTCTTCAGGTCCCCTCTTACTCCAAAAGCGAATTTTGGAATAATTGAGATTGCTGGGCTTTTGTCCATTATACTATTTGCCTAAATTTACATGTCAAGTACTGATTGAGGTTTCAGCACGAATTGTAAAGATGAAAATGTAAATTCAAAGTAGTGTTGACTCATGAATCAAAATATATCGAAATTTGTAAACTTAACGATTCTTCTACTTTCACAAAGCAAATGTATTTTTACATGCTGATAAAAACACAAATTTTAAGCAAATATTTAGACTATTTAATTTAAATAATTTAAATTCAAATTAAAGTGCAAAAAAATTTAAATTAAAAAAGTTTGCAAAAAAATGTTATTCAAAATTTTTAATCCTGCTGGTTACGTTAGTCAAGTAATTATAAATTTTATTTGTTTATTTTACAAATTCTACATTTTGTATCAAATCTGGTTGATTTATTAATGCATTTCGAAAATATGAAGGCTTTAAATAAGCTTCAAAAAACTATTTTTGGGAATAATTAATAAGCACTGGCTAAGCTCAACCTAAACCAAAGCATTGGCATCAAGACCGTTACCAGATGTAGATAAATTCAATTCATCAATACATAGCCATCAAGTTAACAGCTCATTTAAATTTTGTCTTCACACATTAAATAGTAATTCCAATACCAAAAACCACCCAAATTGTTGATTTTAACAGTGATCAAATCTTGCATATCTCCACTTGCGATTGATTCCCAAAAACAGCAGAAACGCATAAAGAACCACAGCGTATTTGATAATTTAAGGCGAAGTATTTTACCTCCATTTTATTACCTTTGTTTTAAATTTAAATCAATAAGAATCAGAATATTCAGGTTGAAAGGACACTATGTTCACAGCTAAAATAACTAAGCATTCAGCGTTTAGATTTGAAGACGCTAAATAACCTGTGTTACCCTTGCTCCACGTACTAATCTATTGTTACTTGGTATTCACAAGTCTCATGTATAATTTTGAAATAGGAATTATAATTATAAATATGAAGCAAGCGAATAAAATATCATTAAAGCAGATAGACAAGGCGAAGTTCTCCACCATCGACACGAATAAAACACAGATGTTCATCCCGACAATGCTGAATCCCATCCGGCAGAAGAGCTCAACCAAGTCAAAGGAGATACTTAAAAAGATATACTCGAATGACAAGATTATATACCCGAGTAAAAAGAGAGAAAGTAGGTATGAAATGTACTAATGTGAATAGTGATAGCTGAAATCGAAAGAGTCAGTCGAGGTGATCCTAGCAGTAAGCCAGTCAAGTCCTCTAGCCTCCGATCGGTCAAATACCACCCTAATAAAAATACATCGGGGAATGCGTCTTCTAAGTCCCCATCCCAAAATTCAAACTATAGCTTTACAAATAAAAAGAATATGATGCTTGAGCTCGATTTTGCAGGTGAGATTATAAATTTGATATTTAGGTATTTTGCTGATTTTTGCATTTGAAAGTAGGCCGATTATTTAAATAGGCATTAGCAAAGATGTGTCTCTAGATAAATAAGCCGTCAGTGAGGAACAGTCTAAACGACTCAACTTTATTCCACCGACCTTCTAACAGGCATATAAAATAACAGGATCAATGTGATCGAGTCGAATATGTTAAGAGAGCGCAATAACTTCCTTAACTTCGACAATAAAATACCAAAGGAAGACTCAAAGATTAGCAAACACCAGTACACCCCCGTCTCGAACAGGAGCGACTCGAAGTGTGAGCCAACATTCGCAATTATAGAAGACAATCTGCGCAAAAGGATCAAAGAAATCGAGGAAAGGACGGTCCGGGCAAGTAAGCGAGGCATAACGGCGAAAATATTCGATGAGAGGAGGATGGCTATCTTCATCCAGGCGCTAAAAGATCTTGACGAGGCTAACCTCATAAGCAAATCACTCGTGAGCCTACTTATCGAAGGATTCGAGGACACAAAGCGGAGAATGAATACTTACGAAAAAAACCTCCAAAATCTAAACCAGTTGCTAATGAAACAACTCAATGATTCAGAGGCAAAGGTCCGGATCAAAGAATCAGAGATCCAGGAGATCACAAATAAAAGCAATAAAAATATTCAAAAGCTCGAAAAGGAAAATTCAATCATTCGCGATGAAAAATTAAAGCTCATGCAGGATATCATCGAGTTGAAAAAGCAAATTGGAACGCAAGAAAACAAAACAAATGTTTTGCTCGAACAAATCGAGTCTCTAAAACAAAGAGAGATCGATCGGCTTGAAGAGACCGATCTTGAAGATGTTGATTTAATCAGCGAAAGCACAAAGAAAAGACTTGTTTTGAGAAAGCCGCCCCATCCGCTAGTTCCTTCGCTTGATCTTGAAAAGATGCGAAAATTACAAGAGGAGGAGTTTAACAAGCTTCGGATATTGAAGAACGATCTTGACGAAAACATTCCGTTCCAAGATAACATTATCCTTGTCAATTCTCACGATGAAGAAATGGAAGAAGTCAGCAGTATAAGTTCGAGATTCAAAGAAATGTTCTTTAAAGGAAGCGAAATCAACTCAAAGTCGAAAGAAACTCAAATCAGAAATCAAGACCTGATAATGCGAAAAGCGCAGGTTATTAATCAGCTAAACGAAATCTATGCAAAGAGCCAGTCAGATGAAAACTTCGAAGAATCAGATGACAGCGGGCTGTTTTATCACGAGCGCAAGAACAACTGTGACACAAGATAAATCTATTTGAATTAATCCAAATAACTATCATCAAAAAGCTAGAATTTTCAATAGTAAAACTTGACTTAAAAAATATATTTAAAATTAAGTTTTTTGAGTAAAAAAATAACTGAATTTTATTTATAGTTTTAGTAATTCTAAAAATTTAATTTAATAAAAAAATTAATAAAAGTCCAAATATCAAATCTTCGTATTATTAAGGATTGGATCAAAATAAAATGAGGCGAATGAGCATGCGGATGAATCTGATTTCAAAGCCTGAAGTCGCCAAGCAACTCACAGAAGAAGACAGGAAGCAGCAGCAGGAAGACGACGAAAAGAAAATGAAAATAGAACGACGCAAGAGGAAGAAGCATCTCAAGCAAATGGTCGGTAAGCTCCGTTCTGAAGTCACCTTTAGAGCTTGCAAAGGTAAAGCAGCAGTTGCAAGAGCTCAATCAAAAAGCATTTGATAGTAAAATCAAAGCGATCATGAACAAGAAAAACAAGTTGTTGAGTACTGACGAGGAAAAACGCGAGTTTATGACAATCTTCGATCAAATCTATAACGACTGCCACGAGCGGACGATGAAGGAGATGGCGATCATCAACAAGCACATGTGCACCAAGATCGAAAGCTTTGACGAGCTCAGCGTCAACGCTGACACGATCGTCAGCGATGAGGTCAAGAAGCTCCATGCGATCAGTGACAAGTGGAAGCTGAAGGAAAGAATCATCGCGAAGCAGATTGAATTCATGGAGAAGAAGGTGAAGGATATCGGCATGACGCAGCAGGAATTTGAAAAGTTTGACAGCATGGTTCCTTTCGATAAATAAGCTGTCAAGCGCACTCAACACCGACAACGCGTACATTAAGTACAAGTGAAGACATATTTTTGATGACGATGGCCGCAAGTACTGCGAAAATGGACTTAAACTGCTGAAGAAAGAAGAAAACAAACGGCCGTTCACGTCGCTGATGAAAATCAAAATTGACCAAAAGAAAAATAAAGCCAATCATACAGAACTCGAGAATATGCGAAAGAAAATTGAAGAAGGCATAATTAAAGAAAAAGAAGAGGAAATTAAGATCAGGAGGAAGGATATGGTCAATATGTTTAGGTAGAGGATTGTCTAATTGTTTTTAGGAAGTCGATAAAATAAATTGAGTATTGAACTGCAGAGAGGAATGAATATTCCAACTATTTTTGAAGAAGATGAAGTTAATGCTGGAGAGGAAGATTCTGAATACCCGAATAAGAAAAGTACTAAATCTGTTAAAAAGATCGTGAGTAATAATTCTCTCACAAAGAAATCTAAAAAGAAATTGATGAATAGAAATCATGCAAAAATTGCAAATACATTTCAAACGAGTGTTGATGATTATAAAATATATGAAACTACAGCAAAGCGTAAGATAAATCTATCAAATTATATAATTAAGCTTATATTTTAGTTCCAAAATCAATCGTTCATTCTAACAGAAGAAGCTCAATAAATATGAAGAGTATAAATGCAAAGCAGTCTCGTCCAAAGCTGCTGTCGTCTTCACACTCGCCGAAGCCGACAGTATTACCAATCCTAAATAACTCTCAGTCGCAAAGTTCAGTAGATTCTTCGTTAAAAGATCAGAACTGTGCAGTGGTCAACAACATAATCTCAGCATGCAATGACTACGGCACAGAAGAAATGATTCCGATTGACAAGTAAAATCGCGTACAAGGTGAGCATTTATCGATATCTTTTTTAACCCCTCATCTCGTCCAATCTTGCTATAGGTGTTTTTAGAAAATTACAACCAAAAGATTTTTAACCAAACTGTTGAAATAGCAAACGCAATGCATGAAGTTGAGGCGAAGTACGTCAAGCAGTACTACGACTACCAGATGTACAGGTCGCAAGAAGACCGAGTGACGACCTACGAGATCACAAAGCAATATAAAAAGGAATGCATGAATCCACGAAGAGCCGTGGCCCTCATCGAAAAAAGAAAACTCAAAAAGCTCAGACATAGCTTCACAAGCTAATATTATAATTCAATTACCCTTCGGCAACAGCATTTTGAGATTTATACTAACAGCAGTGAGTTTTGAATCAACCCGAAATGGAGCTTTGATGATTGTAAAGTTGTATTTAGCAGAAAGCTATTAATGAATTAATTCTGTTACTTCGCTGCAGCGATGTTAAATCTGTGCTTTCAGACTTTATTATAGTGGTCTTGCACCTTCTCGATTAAATACGACCTCAACTTTGCTGGAATGTTGTGCTCCTAAATTATTAATATTTTCACGTGTACCTGTATAAACTGCTCTGCAGCTTCGACTGGAGTCTGGTTTTTGTACAGCACCAGCCTTGAGATATTGTCCTGCGATATCTTAATGTCGATGTAAAGAATTGGAAGCGTTGAGTGGTTCTTGATCTGGTTGTGTTGAAGTAACTCAAAATGATGCTGGGTAGATATAAACGAACTGTCTGACGGATTTACAACGTTAGACAACTGCATATTCGTCTGAATCCTTTCATCAATAGTGCTTGATTCATACTCTGAATGCTCTGCTTCCTTGATCTCTTCGAGTTCTTTTTTCCCCATAATTTCTTTACTTTTATTCAAAATTTCTTTATTTCATATTCTCATACTTATTTTTGATTTCCTGTTCTTTCGGACAGATAACCAGATTTGGTGGTTGTCTCGGTTTAGCTTGGCTTTTGCTAATTTCGGTCTTTTTGTGACTTGCATTTTTATTCAACTGGTTTGTGATATCAGAAAGTCCGACAAAATCCTCATCCGACTTGATTTCTAGAAAACAAATAGCTGAGGATAAAGCTTACCTTTATTTTCCTGCTCGCTGATGCTTTTATACTCGCATGCGCTATCTTGCCAGTCATCTTGCGTATTTTGATAAGTAAAGTTATTTTCATTTGTTTGGTTTTCGATAGTTGAAGATCTTAGCGACATTTTGCTTTCAATTTTTTCGACTTCGACGATCGAATCGTCTAAATAATTACTCCTTTCACTTTTTATTTTTCAGTCTGAAGGCCAGAGGTTGATTTCGATTGTTTTTGCTGTATTCTGTTTGCTTTTAGCTGCAGATGCTATAATTTTTAGTTAACATCCTCAACACACGTACGTTTCTTAAAAGCAGCAGATTTGGCTGGCTTAGGCGCAACGGTTCAAAATTTATTCGCTTTCGGTGTTTTGCTCAGGACCTTTTGGAATAGCGATTTTGACGCATTTTTCAGTCATATCTTCGACGTGCTCTGGGACTGCTTTAAACTTCACGTCTTCGGTGTCTTTGTCTGTGAGTTATCTGCCTTTAACAAGCTAGAGTTGACGGATTCTTGACTCTCACATAAAGTGCTGTTTCTTTTTGAAAGTTCCTTAGCCAGTAAAGTTTTAGTTAACGACTTCAAAGTTTCTTTCTTCTGGATGAGTCCGAGGTTCTTGTATGCACTCCTGGTGCTTGCAATAGGTTCGTTTTCTTTATTTGCACTTGGGACGTGAGTCTCAGTGTTGTACTTCTTCGATCAAAATCCACTTGCAGAAAGATTCTGGCTGATTGTTGGTACATTCCGGCTTTCATTTTTCTTAACTGCTGATCGATGCATGCTCAACTTAGAAAACTTTTTACGAAGGAAGTCTTCGTACTCTTCAGGAACATCGATGATGTTGTTTCTGCTGTCGTACTTTATCAAGTTGGATTTGGGTGAAAATCACCTCGAATTAAAGCAAGACGAAGCCTTTATGCTATTTTGATGATTGTCTTTTAACTCGGGACTCATTGATTTCTTTGAAAAATTAAATCACCCTTTTGGCTGCCCTCCTCTCGAACTCTGCTTTGAGTTCGAAGACGACTCGAAGTGCTTGTGCACTTGATAAAACGACTCGATGCAGATAAGAATTATTTTTAAGTTCGGAAGAATTTCTTTAGAAAGCTTTAACAAGTACTCAACGTACTTGTTGAGTCCAGTCGCCTTCGGGTCATTGCTTTTTAGTTGACTGATATAGCCCATTTTTTGTAAAATAAATACAACATCTTCTTTCGTGAGTAAATTGTTGATTCCTTCAGTCGTTGAGTTATAGTCACGAATAAATGATTTATACAAAATTTCTTTAGACTTCACATTCATCAGTGATCTTGGACTCAACTTGCTCATTTGCGAGTATTCTGTCTGTCAGCTGGTCTGGGATAACATCGTGGTTCTTTTCTGTATAATTTGGCTGCTGTTTTTCTTACTAAAACCGGTCTGTCTTTCGCTGGGGTTGACAGCAGACCAGTTAAGTGTCGGCTTCTTTGTATTATAAATGCTGTCGTTGTTTCTAAAGGTCTTTGTCTTAGACACTCCATCTCGAGACTTGTGGCTGCGTTTTGTCGGAGCCAGAGCCCCATACATCAAAATTAACAATTGCCTAGTATTTTAAATTTATTCATCATAAATTTTTAATAAAAAAATATTTTAAAATATTTATAATAAAATAGGCTTTTTAGTATAATATCAAGAAAATTCGAGGTTTATTTTTTACGCGGTTTGAAATATAAATTGAAATTGACTGTTGTTAATATAATAAAAAGTGAATGTAGCTCATGTTGACTTCAAATGAAATCGACGGTTTCTTATAGAAGAAGTGGTCGGTGCACTTTGCAGCCATCTGCTTAAAATTGGTTCGCTTCATCTTTTGAAAAATTAAATACAACTAGAAAAATAACAAAATGAGTATGAATTAGCTATAGTGTAGTTGGCTCTTGGTCGACTGTATAACGATTTAATTTATTCAGCAGAGTGAGACTATGTAGTATTTGTTCATCTTAAAATACAAATATTTTGTATTTATGTATATTTGTAATAACAAAAAGTTGAAAGAAAATCATTTATATTTCAAGAATAAGATTTTTAATTAATTACTTTTTACTAAAGTTTTAATATTAATTTTAAATTTAGCTAAATTATAAATGATTATCTTATTTTATAAACAAAATATTCTAAATAAAAGACTTTATAAAAGTGAGTTTATTTAACGCTTCAAATTAAAAAAAAACTACTTCTCAATCACTAAATAATCTACATTTCAAGTAAATAGTCTAAAATTTAGATACTTCAAAAAACTATGTATTAATTTCCAAATAACACCTGTACCAGTCATAAATCGTTAAAAAATACATCATTTTGCATCAAATTTCATCTCAAACACGTAAAAATATAGAATAATAAGCCACAAAATCTCCAATTGTCTTAAAGCATTTTATTATTACGAATCCGAATCCTGAGTGGCGTCAAAAGCA
>JAGYYN010044731.1:0-12325 GCA_021441665.1 Euplotes cf. woodruffi 2 WChen-2021 | reverse complement strand
CGTGGTGATAAATGAGATTGAAAATACATTAAACCAGTAAATCTCATCGATTTATATATAAAAATCGACCAATTGTTACATAAGTTTGTACTTATTAAGTTCTTCTTCGGTCAGGTCTTGTGCGATCGGCAGCATTTCGTCTTCATTGAGTTTGCCTTCGATCCTGCTTCCTTTACTAAGCGACCTCTTCTTATTTTCTTGGTTGAATTCTCTCAATCATCGTCTTTGTTTATTTCTGCTTTTGAGTTTATCTATATACTCAAGTTAGTAAGTTTCAAATTCACATTAAAAGTAGTATTTTTAATAAAGAAAATTACCTTTAGTGACTCCAAAAGAATTAGACTTGCTAAATGAACTATCGTTCTCTAAATAAATAAAATCAGGCTGTGCTGAATTTGGCTTCGCATCATTTTGAGTATTCCCTTCTATAATACGACAAATAAGCTTTCTCGTTGCGTATTTGCATTAAAGACTGTTACTTTTGTTATTCGACCTCATCATTTTCGGAGATATCAAGTTGTCCTACAGATTAAAATCGGCTGAGCTACCTTTGAATTTAACTTTGGGTTCTGCTGGGCATAGCTTGACGGTCGGTCGTGCCCTGAGTTGTTTAAACCAGAGATAAACGGCACTCCTCCGATATTCACAGTCACCATGTCTCCTGGCTTTATTAACTTCTTCGACTGGGAATTGAGTGGGGATGTTGATGTCCTGTAGTAGTTTAGTTTTATTTGTGAGCTCAACTGGTTTGCTTTTTCCTTATTCTCCTGTATAAAAAGATTAAGCGTACATGTATTGCGAGGAAATTAAAGTTATTTTTACATATAGCTGTGCAGTTGAACTGCTACTGCTTGTGAGTCCTCCTCTCATAATGATTTTATTCAGCCTTGAATCTTTGTCTCTAAAGAAGCTCTTTTTCCTAAAAAGGTCGTATATAAAAGAACTTACATATCGAGGCAGTTCGGATTCTCGGGGATCATATTCCTCCACATATGAGATTCCCCTGCTTTCGAAGATTCCTGATCTGAGCTTTTATACTTTGGATTCTTCAAGTTTGGCGAAGGACAGTTCTTCATTTCGTCAAAAATACTGACGGGCTTATTCGCGACTCCTTGTCTCGTATTAATAAATGCAACTGGGTTATTGCTCAACAGCTGATTTTGCATTAAAATATTCGGGATTTTCGTTCCAGGATTCAGCTGAGGAAGCGATCCAACCGATGAACTGTGGTGGCTATTCCTATCGTTTCTACTTACGATTACTCATGAGTTACTAAGCACTTACGTTTCAATATTTCTGCATGTGTCTTTATATCTTGTCTTTAAATATGCAGTTTCACCTTTCTGAAGTTTCTTATTTCTAAGCCTGATCATTCCATTTGAAGTGATTTCAAAATTATCACTAAGTTTCTTCGAAGCATCATTTTTCTGATCGAAGGGAATATTAATATCATTATGGTTGCTTTCGCTATCTCGGTAAGCATTGCCTTCGTTTTTATTAAAAATATTTGAATTGCTGCACTTATAGACATCACTGCTTTTATTGCGTATATGCCTTCTGGGATTTTGTTGGACTGAATTTACGCTGCTATCTTCTTTTTGCATTGATATAACAAGTCTCTTTTGCAAGAAGTAGCCCTTGTTTTGTGTATGCGCTTTGCTATCTTTTTCAAGAGATTTATTATGCTCCATTCTTAAAGCTTGAAAGTTCCTGGTCCTCTGTAGCTGTTCGTTTGCATTTTCCTCGGTCTCAAGTTTGAGTATTGGGCCGGTTGGGCTTGAGCTCATTAAATAGTTGTTCTTTAGCACTTTGCCAGCGACAATTACTTCGTTCACATTATTGACTTGCATCTCGCCCAGCTGTTTGCTTGAAATCGAAGATATGTTCCTCCGTTCATATCTCACATTCTGCAGAGTTGGAGCCTCTGTCTCCTCAACGACTGCTTTTAACTCCTTAGGCTGGGGAAATGAAGACTTTGGAGGCAAGTTATTTTGATTCTGAGATCTTATGCTTTTATTTATTAGAATCCAAAATGTCACTAGATACCATCTTTGAATGCGGCTTTGTTGAATGGTTCGTTTTTGCCTCTTGACTACTTTCAGGACGATTTAGAGTTCTTTTAGAGTCACTGTTTCTTATATTTCCTGAATTTAACGTGGCTGTATTCGAATTTCTATCCATATCTGTTTGTATCCGGGTTAGTGATTTTACTCTAATCATCTGTGGGTTATTGTTGTTTGTCAATAATTCTTTTGATCTTGACTTAGATAATATTTCATCCATATTAAAGTATTTTTCTTTTGAAAGTCTAGCTTGAGAGATAGCTCTAATTCTTCGATCTTTACTGGAAATATGCTTTTTCTTTGAGTTTTTCGAACATCCAAAGCACCTAACAATACTTGCAGATTCATCGTCTGAAGAATCCTCATGATTGAAATAGTCATAAAGTCCGACAAATAAATCAGTAGTAGCCATATAAGTTCCTCTGAAGGACTGCTGGACGATCATATTGATATCAATATTAGTATTTTCAGTTTCTAATCTAGCTCTTCGCTCTGTTGAATGCCTTGATTGGTTGAGTTCAATCGATAGTCGATTACCAACTGTACACTTGGCCTCTTCCTTTTGATAATTATTGTGTTTTAGTTTAATCATATTAATCTCCTCTTGAAGCTCATTCCTGTTTCCCTTTACATTCTCAAGGCTTCCAGACCGCTTGTATTCAAAAGGTTTATGTGAAAGCTTCGGGCTTGACAATAATTTTTGAGCGCCTTGTGCCTTTGCTGCGCTATTATTTAAATTATCACCACAGAAAGCAATAAACCAAATTTTGTGCTTTTTTATTATTATGAAATCAGCTTACTTTTTGTTATTGTTTTTATTGTTTGCATTTTGCTCTTCAAAATTATGATTTCTATTGGTCGTCGCTGCGGTTGTCTTAATATCCATCCTTCTGTTGCTGTCTTCTTCTCTCGAAGTGATATGGACCAACTGGTTTCATGCGAACTGCTTTCGGAGATTCTTAAGATTAGAGTTGCTCTTGACATTTCCCCGAACAACGATACTTTCTTCATTTTGTTGGTTTTCATTCACAAATGAAGTCTGCAAGTTGTCACTTTCAAGCATGTGTTCAGATTCACTAATGAAACTCTGCCCAAAGGCCATTATTTTTGACTGGATCTCTTTTTCTTCGTGCTCGAGCATCAAAGTGTCTAAAGACTTGTCGTTTTCCGCTTTCGGGCTTGTGACCATCTTCATAATTTGAACAGCACAGCTCGAAATGTACTCTGCATTGTGGGAGCTTGGAGAAGTAGATTTAAGATTATTCGCAACTGTATATATTTCTTTGCAAATATCGCTCACTTTCTTACTTCTGGTATTGCTAATGTTGATAATCACATCTTTTATTTCAGTCTGCGCGTTCACATTTTTATCCTTCAGATCGTCATTTGTTTCGTAAGCTTTGCTGGACTGGAAATCATCAACAGCTGACAGACCGTGAGGAAGCTTTTCATCATATTTTCCATACGGAACGATAATGTTTGACTGAGACTCGCTGTCGCTTCAAGGAAGTGAGGAAATGTTGCTTGAAGGCTTCATGTTGCTTTGCTTATCTTTGTATTTGTCGGCCATTTCGAAGTGGTTATTTTAAATAGCTAGATGGTAATTTTGATCGACTTACTTCATAATGTCTTTCTCGTCAATCACTACATTTTGACTTCCTTTAATGCTCTCATATTGGGATTTATTATTTTTCAGACGTAAAACTTTTTATGTCAGAATGGATCTCTGTTAAATGCTTCGGAGATTTAACCTTTTGCTTTGTGACAGTCACTGGCTCTGTATCAATTTCTAAATTATTATTAGTTTGCACTTTTGTCTTTATAGTGTTTTGATCGAGAAAATTATCAGATCCTCTTGATAACGATGAAGTTTCGTTATGAAGTCGTTCAGAGTTAGATGAGCATTCGACGTATTCACCTTCACCATCTTCACTTTCTTCATTTTCTCATGAAGAATCTGAATCGTGCTAAAATCATTATTATTTTCAGGAACAAATTAAATTTTACCTGAATATTTAGATTTCGTCCAATTTCATGAGAAAGTCAGGATCTGAATTTTAATCAAAATTCAAGAGTGTTCAGAGTCTGTTGAAATCAGGCATTGTCATCATTCGTGAATCCAATCAAATGGATTTTGTAGTCCATCCTGAGCTTATGTGAAATGACCTTTGCAATGCAGCGTTCTTCAGTCAGTGAAACGTCATTAAGTTCATATCCTTCGGTTCTTGCTTGATCAATTGCAAGCAACAAGTTCCTCAAGGCGAATAAATCTCAGTGGATGTTAATTTCTACAAATTTAACCAAATGTTCTTACCGTTACTTATTTTGATTTTCATTTTCAAAGTCGACATCGGTCTCGCCGTTCATAATCCGATCAGTGAATGAGCGGTCAAAGCCGATGATATCAATAAATGTCAGCTCGGTGTCTTTGTTTTTCTTCTCGTCGTGAACTTTAATAGCGACAATAATATGCGATTGGTTCCTTTTTGAGTATTTTTCTAAGTGATTGCGGCGCCACTTGTTGCATTCAACCATATTCGCTCATTGCTGCCAGCTGTTTTCCATATCGACTTCATCATTGATAATTTGGTATGAGCTGAGGAACACTGTAAAATTAGACTCTTGAGAGACAGAGCCTCTTGACTTCCCGATAGAATACTTATTTCCAGTATTCACGTTGTCTATAATCCTTCGGCTTTATCAATTGCGAGAAATACAGAAGTGATTCATTCGGAGAATAAACAATCTGCAGATTCGAATAATACTGATGACTTGTTGAGCAAGCTGTGTCCGTAAGACAAGACAGTACTGCTTAAGTTCTTAAATACTAGATCGTCGACAAGCTCGTCTAGCGCAGTATTAAAAATTATATTTTATTCGACTCGCTGTAAAATACATGATCGAAGTCGTATACTTTATCTAATGTTGCGGAGTAGTATATTTTTATCTGGTTGCTGCTGAGCACCTCAACTCTTCTCTGTTCATTCTTCTTCATCTTAGTCTTAGTATTTTTCATTCAAATGTATACTTTTGAGTTTATTCACTCTTCCTCCATTTTCTCTAAATAAAATCTTATAAGAATAAAAGCAGAATTAGGTTATAAAACAGCTTAATCTTGACTAGATATGAAAAAGTCTCTAGCAGATATCAAATCGATTATATATAAGGTCTCGCTATATAAGCAGTCTTGCTTTATTATAAACTGATATTCACCTCAACTGTGTATATTTTCGATTCTCAAGTGATATAATAAAATTAAGACTATATAATTTGAGCTGTTTCAGGAATTTGTTGTCTATTCAAAAATTATATTTACAAATACTTCATATTAAATTACATCATTAATGATAAACAGTATTTTTATACAAAAGCTTAGTAAGAAAAAAACAGCGCAAGGAATCAAGTTCAAATCTTTGTTAGTCACATGTATCCTTTGGCTACGATATCCAATCTGGCAGCAAATCAATGAGAAAGTTATATTTGGGTTAGGTCATTCATTTATACATTTTTAAATAATTTTTAATTAGAAGGCATTCAATTTAAGTCAAGAACTAAGCATTTGTAGCGAGACTTATTAACATTGCTTTTAGTCATCTGATGCTTAATTTTATTAGTCAATTTAACACTGCAACTGGAGACTGGTGTATATGCATTTACTTAGTTTACAATATTAATTATATAAATTATAATTCAACAGATTCGATTTAAAAACCTATTATATAGAAAAAAATTGGGTTTAAAATTTTGCTTAAAATATTGGTAAATGTGCAGGTTGCTAAGAAATATCGCAATTTTAGAGACTTATGAAAAATCAATACTCAAAATTAATATTTTAGTGCTACTTATTTACTATTGAACTCGAATGATCATGCTGCAGCTGTAGTTATTAAATAATTTTTAGCAAATTAAAAATGATTCAAAAAAGTAGATTTTTGAGAGACAAAGACTAACTCGATAACTAGATTTTAGCAATTTTTTACTCAATATGTTAGTGTTTTATTAGGAAGGATATAATAGATTTCCTCTGCTTGTTTGACAGATGTTTTTGAGTTGAATTTTAAGCTTCTTTGATCTTTTACTGCTTTCTTGGCCATTATTTTTCTTTTCATCTTCACTACTTGCTCCTTTGTCATCATCGCTGGCTGGTCTCTTGATCTGTTCTTTCTTAAAAAGAATTTCTGGAGACTTGCTGTCGCTACCTCTATTGTGTGTCTTGGTCTCTTCGGAAGGTTCTTTAGCGTCATCTGTCTTTGTTGATGCGGTTGATTCAGGAAGTGGTCGGTCTGTTGCAAGCTGAATTTGATCACTTGCAGTGTCATGTTGATTTTTAGATTTGACCTCCTCTTTGCGTTTATCATGCAGCTCAGCTTTCTCTTTAAATCGCTTTCGGTAATACTTGTCTATGATTTCCTTGATCTCAGCGTCATCAATCGGGCGGGTTTTCATAATAAGTGGCTTCACATTGTTATTGTGGCTCTTGAGGACTTTAGAGTCTTTTAAGTGCGAGATCAGTTGGTTCTTTCCTTGGATTCTTCCAAATGTAATTTTGCAAACTTTCTCACTATTGTAATTCGTCCACTTTTTGTCATTGTACTGGTGATAGAAATCAAGGATGTAGGCCCAGTGGATAAAGTTAATGAAAGCGTAGCCCATATTGCATTTATTTGTAAAGTCGATCGGCAAATAAAAGAAGTCGTATCTATCTTTGTTGAATTTATTTATCTCGTTTCTTAAGCTCTTGCCTGTATACTTATTTGGGATGTTATTTAATCATCAGTGTAGTTCGCTTTTCTTTCCCTTCAATGATATTGTCTATGTTAATTTTAAAGACAGCCTCGTCTTCGTCCTGAGCGGGGCAGCGCTTCCTGAATCCTTTGTTCGGGTCGTTTTGGAATCTATTAGTTTTCCTCTGTTTATTAATGGAGTTAAAGCTGGAATTTCCAGTGTTATCTCCAGGATTTGATAGTGCTTTAAAGCCATTAAGGCTTGTAAAGCTCAAGCAGTTTCTGAGTCGATTTATTCCTTCTCAACTAATTGTGCCACATTGGTTCATCTGGTTCCTCGTGTACATCTGAAATGTGTTGAATTGATTATACTCATCATAGAGCTGATTTGACTTATAGCTGTAGTCGCTCATATGTCTCGGTGTCAGTCTGTATGAGTCGTAAGCAGGATCGTTTCCTAAATCAAAAGATGAGTGCATTTGTTGTCTGTCGTAAGTAAGCTGTATCTGTGAGTTATTATGATCCATAATTCCTCCAGATGACGCAAAGGTCCTGGCGCAGGTCGAATTAAAGTTTTGGCCTGAGCCGTATGACCCGCTTGAATAGTAAGATCTTGAGCTATGTCTCAAGTCTTCATCTTCGATAACTCCACTTTCGTAAGAGCTGTTGAGTCTTGAAGTGAGTCCCCCATTGTTCATCTGATTTGGGTAAAGTCGAACAGATTGAGTCCTATTAAACCCATCTTGAATGTCGTTTTCTTCAGCTGAGTAAGAATAGTTCTCGATATTTCCAGTCGTCGATGTCGAGTTATTATGAAACGGATTTGTATTTATCTGATAATTCCCCTGGTTGCTGGTGTAGTTATTATATCCACTATTTTGATACACGTCTTGGTTCAGCATGAACGAGTGAGCCTGGTTCATCTCGTAATTATTCTGGTCGTAAACAGGGAATTCATCATTTATCACTCCAACTTCATTTTGAGGGTAGTATCCCTGGCTTTCAGGAGGATTCCAGTCAACGTTTTCGACATTTGTGTTAAGAGGAACTTCCTGCTGGTTCATCGGGTTATTGTAAATGTCTTCTTGAATCGGAGGAAGATGATAGATTTCGGAACTTTCGTTGATTGATACAGGATCAGCATCATCAGAGTCTTCACTTTCTTTAATAAGACCGAGTTTAGTCTGATGGAACTTGGTCTTAAATTTTGGCTTAAAGGGCAGAAGGTGGAAGATCTGAGTGACTTGGAGCTTAGATCCATTGATTTCCATTCCATCTAGCTGTTCCATTGCCTTTCTCGCACTATTTTGATCTTTGAACTTGACTTGAATATCTCCTCAGTTTAGCCACTTCATTTGCAGAGAGTCAATCTCTCCAAAGTTTTGTAGCTGGCGGTACAAGTCAGGAGTAATGTCTGATTTGACTCCACTGATCTTAATGACCTTTGATTTTGTCCTGAGATTGTTGTTTTTCAGCTTATGTGCTGGAATATGAATTCGGTTGAAGTTCTGAGTCCATTGCCTTTCTGACGGCATGTTTCCTGTGTAATTACTTTCTTGAGGAGCCATCGGATTTGTTCTTTCATTCTGCTTTAAACTTGTATTCTCCGGGAGGAACTGCATAAACGACTGCCTTTGGTTTGGGTAACCTACTGGATAACTCGGCGGGTACTTAAAGTTAGGATAGAAATTGCTCGATGGTTGATCGTATTGAGCGTAATTTGATTCAAAACCAAAGGGAGGCATCATGTTGTCTCCAGTTGGTCCATGGTACCCATAATTCGGCTGGCTCGGGTACATTTGGGGCTTTGTAAACGATTGATTCAAAGAGTAATTCTGCTGAATGTATGGTGTCCTTCTAGGGTTACTAAAGAAATTCTGTTCACTACTAAAATTTTCTACGGACTGTGCGACTATATTCTCGGCTCTTGCTTAATCTTGCTTTTAATAATAGGACTTTTCGCTTCTTCTCCAGGTGACGGCTTTTTCTCTGACTTTTCGCGGCTAAAGCTCTTCCGGTTTTTCTTCAAAGTTAATTTTAAATTAGAATCTGTAGGAGGGTCGACACTATGTTCTTTATTAGCTTGGTTGTTCTCCTCATCTATCTTTTTCTTTTGAGCATTCATGTTGCAGACACTCACAAATACCTTCAGTCGCCTCTTCTCCTCTTTGACCTTATCGCTATCGCGATTGCTGTTAAGTACGTTTTTGAGCTTTTCAAGTGGTTGCGCTGGATACTTCGCGTCAACTCTCTCCTTCTTTGGCTTCATCTTTAATGAATTATTAATTAAGATATATAATCAGCTTTAAATTGGAATATGCCATTTTTACACTCCACAAATATCGCTCTCCAAAACCCCCCACAGGATAGTCAATCCATCAAATAGCATATAAAAAACGATAATAAATTGGATTTCGCCTTCATATCATCCTCAATCCAAGTCCTAAACGTAGTTTGTGCATTTTAAATACAACTCTGAATAAAACTTCAATATTGCCTTTTCTTATCACTATATATCAAAAGCACGTATCTTGAGGTTGATTTTTTAAGCTTAATAAAACTGCTTTTTTGGGCTTTTAAAAGTACAGATAGAGATGAAGATGGCAGGACAGGACAGCGATTGTGAAGGGTATTTGGATTTTAGAGGAATCAGCAGGTGATTGGGTGCTGATTAGCATAGTCATAGTTCATGGAGCTGCCGTTGACAAAGAGATAAGCAGATGAAAGATTGTGAAATTTTGCAAATCCACTTATTTTGTGTCATTTTTGGATCAGCATCAATTTAGTTTTTTTAATATTTTTACAGGAAAATATGTTTTTTATTACGATTTTAGGTTTTTTCCTCGAAAATTTAAGAATTATTATTTTGTTTAATTATGCTCGTTTTATATTTGTTGGTATTTTACAAAATTTTAAAAGATTTGGTTTATCAATATTTTATTTATGAAATAAAGATATGTTAAAGATAAGTCAATAAAATTGTTATTAAATATTCAAACACAAGTTTATAATCTATTAAAAAGATGTCAAGCACTGCATCTATCAAAAGAATCACTAAGGAATTTAGTGATTTACAGAAAGATCCACCGATCGGATGCTCAGCGGGTCCAGTCAGCGATGATGATATGTACATCTGGCAAGGATACATTGCTGGTCCAGAAGATTCTCCATACGCTGGAGGAGTTTTCTTTTTGAAGATAGAGTTTCCCCAGGATTACCCATTCAAGCCACCAAAGTGCCAGTTTACCACTAAAATCTACCACCCAAACATTAACTCAAATGGAAACATCTGCTTGGACATCCTAAAGGACCAATGGAGTCCAGCCTTGACAATCAGCAAGGTGCTTCTTTCAATCAGTTCACTCTTGACAGATCCAAATCCAGACGATCCATTGATGCCAGACATTGCTAAGCTTTACAAGAGCGACGTTGAAGCATTCAACGAGAAAGCAAGAGAGTGGACAGGACTCTATGCATAAGCGCTTGCTCTGACGAGTGCTTGTTTCATAATGATACGTTATAGGAACTTTCATCTAAACAACCCTCTTTTCTCGTCTCTTCTCAGCAGCTGCTTCGGTTCGATATTGCTGTCTTCTATATGATCTCAGTTTTGCTAGTTAGAGTCGACTAAATAAGTCGAGCTTTATATTGATTTTCTAAAACCACAAGTAAATGTATCTTTGGATTTCTTATGCCTACTAATCTTTGATCGCATTCATATTAGTATATTCAGACTTAGTTCAATGTCAAACTGTTATGCATGCGATGCAAATAACAGCTGCAGGCTTACTCAATAATAAAATATAAATATACAAAATTAAATGAAATATTTTACAGTTTTATTATTCATCAAAATGTAATTTATTTAATATCTAAAATAAATAATTTAAGTATTTATATCACTGTCAATTTTAGATACTTAACCATAAGAATTATAAATTAAGGAAATACAATTATTTGTAGGCTAAGTGGCTTTGATACTTTTAACAGCCCCAAAATTTGTAAAATTGGAGTCTGATAAAATAATAAAAATGAGCTCAATCAACTCAAAGCTATTAGAATTAGATCAGATTTCGAAAACTGAAGATAGAGTCAAAGCATACAGCGAACTTATCGACACGTTGTTCGACAACAAGGAAGTAGATAAAGCTACACAGCTGTTAGAGCACATTCTTGAAGAGTCCTTTGCATCAGTGACTTGCAGAGAAATTCTCAATCACTTTGCCAAATCTTTCAAAAAGTTGCCGAACAATAAAGTCATTGAGCTCGGGAACGTGACATTAGAGCTGATTCAGCCAAAACTCTCACTGCTGGAACTCGAAGACTACATCATTAGGAAAGAAGTCGCTGAAGTGTACCAAGCAAAGAAAGAATATGCAGAGAGTGCAAAGTGCCTTCAGAAGATCAAACTGGAGAATACAATAAGATCCGTCACTCCTCTCGAAAAAGCCAACATTTACGTATCGATTGCTGAAAATTGGTTCTACGAAGACGATGCAGTGAATGCAGAACTTTTCCTAAACAAAGCCACACATGTTATCCTTGATGTCGAAGATGAAGACATTAATATCAGATATAGATACTGCAAGGCGAAAGTATTTGATTCAAAGAGAAAGTTTGTTCTTGCTTCACAGGCTTACTTTGAACTATCACAAATTGAAGGAGACAAGATCGAGCAAACTAATAAGCTCGCACTTCTTAAATGCTCTGTTACCTGCGCTGTGCTCTCCCCCGTCTGCCCACAAAAGAACAGGCTGCTTACTAATTTATATAAAGATGAAAGAACAAGAAATTTAGAAAACTTTGAAATCCTACAATGAATGTTCCTTGAAAAGGTCATCAAAAAGGAACTGAGAGAGTCTTTTGAGCAAAGCTTAGAAGAGCATCAGAAGGCCACAGCCTCTGGCGGCCTTACAGTCTTGGACAAAGCAGTACTGGAGCACAACATCCAAGTCGTTTCAAATATTTACCAAACGATCAGCTTTGAAGGCTTAGGGACATTTTTAGGCATTACTAAAACTAACGCAGAGAAAATAATATCAGACATGGCGACTGAAGGCCGTATCTCCGCAATTCTCGACCAAAGAAATGAAATCATTGAGTTCGAAAAGAATGAAAGAGAGAAGTTGAGCATCTGGAATGACCAAATTGGCACTCTTTGTAACGATGTAAACACTTTGCTGTCAAAAATACTCGCTGAATATCCAGAGGCCAACAAGTACGAAATGAAGTAATCTAACTGTTCAATAATTGAAGCAAAAATATCATTATTTGCAATCTTTATATTGTTATATGAATATTGAGACATATGCAATTAATTACAGTTTTTGCTGATATATTATTTACCAAAATTAACATCGCTTAATGTTACTTTTATTTGCCTGTAATAAATTATATTTTGCTTGATTAATAAAACTCGATAAAAATACCAAATCATTTTATAAATAAACAGCCTGGACTGTAATGTCAATTAATATAATTTTATAAAATGGAGAAGTTAAACCATTTGAAGCCACAGGCTAAAGCTCCATTGTTCCT
>JAGYYN010044682.1:0-10364 GCA_021441665.1 Euplotes cf. woodruffi 2 WChen-2021 | reverse complement strand
ACCTGCCTAACTGACAACAAAACCTAAAATTTCGATAAAATCACAAAACAAACCCTATACCCCTAAGATTCAATCCCAAAGTCTGAGACTGTTTTTTGTATAAACCCTGTAAACAGGCTGTTAAAACCCTCAACCCCGTGGGCTTGACCCATGCAAATGTATTACCAATCATCATAGTGACTTTTCATATTGTTTGAATTAATAAATTCAATTAAAGTACCTGATAGGCCTTCGCTTGATCCTCATATAAAACACCACGAAACCCTGCAAATCTCTAATATAAATATCGATATGCCACCAGATTTTATACTAGCTGGTAATACAAAATCCAAAGTATTTTATAAGATACATCAGCAATGTGAGACAGTTATCGGTTAATACACAAAAGAGATGGCATGGGTTGCATTCGCACGAGGGATTGACAACAAAGGTTCCAGAGATCTTGTGATGCAGGGCAAGGCTGATTTAGGCAGAATGGTTTTTAATGAATTATGAAAGTTGATGCGAATTCAAAAATTAAATTTAAAGTATTGGTTTTTTGACGATTTATTTAATAGTGCTAAAATTTATAAGTAAATTAAAATGCTAGACAGAGGTATTCCATCACATACATATAAGTATACGAGAGGAACGCTAAATGACAATTGGTACGAAGATAGACTAGCTCCTGATCAGTTACTAAGGACAAAGCCAGAAGAGAAAACAATGCGTGAAGTTGAGCCTGACATCAATTGTCTCTCTGCAACAGGAGTGCCTGCACCTCTCAAAAGAATTAAAAGAAATCACAAATGGGACACAACGAACATTATTCCAAATGATGGGTACAAAGAAGTCAAAACTATCAATAAATCCGAGCTGCCTCATCCTGACAAGAACAGGATCCCGGAAAGACCAAAGCTAAGAATGATTAATAAATATAATATTGCTGAACTGTCACTTGTAGACAGACCGATTTCAGGACCAGAAAGAGGTTTCGGTGCTGTTGTCAAGAGATTTGATAAAGACCACGAGAAACCACATTTTAATACAACAAACAACGACTTCTTCGGAGCGCCAGAACATGAAGACCCAACTAAAACTGTTTCGAAATTTACCAAGACCTGCAACTCGAATTCAGGAGTAAGAAATTATGATCCTAAGCAAGGACTCAAGAAAATTTCAGGTCTAACGTCTGAAGTATACAACAACGAAGCCGATCCGCAAGAACATACAGAAGTCCAAAGAACGTGGATTTATAGAAAAGACAACGCAGTAGAAGCAGTAAAAGCAGATGTGCATAAGACAACTCAAGTAGCCGAATACGATAATGCCAATTCGCTTCCACTCGGTAAAGGAGAGCACCACTATCACTTGAAATCAACTGACCCCGGGGCATATAGAAAAATAAGGACTGATATAACGAAAGACCTGGATTACAACGCTTTATACAGATACTAAAGAGCTGACTTCATCGAGATTCTTATTCAATATTTTAACAATACAAAAAACTACCTCATCTTTAATAACCAATACTGTTTATATTTAAAAATCCGAATGAATGAAGGACATACAGTTATGCTGCCCTCTTCGCATATAATATTTGATATAAAAACTACACTAATAAAATACGTATTAAAATCAGCGACAATTACACCTTTCTCAATTGTGATTCAATATCAGATCGAGATCCTAATAAAACCTCGGTTTTTATTTATAAAAAATAATAAATTATCACTATTTTGCAATTTCAGTGTTGAAGGAGGCTGAAAATGCAGAAATTGAGTTTGATCAGAAATAAATGCAAAGGAGCTGTTATTTTGGGGTTTACAAAAAATGCGGTTTTATTATTACTTTTACACTTGTTTTAGAGGATTAAAAATATTATGTGTCTGCGGAAATAATATTAATAATTGAAGAAGAGGGAGCTGATTATAGATAGACGAATTTAAGGATTAATAACTGCAGTTGGATTGAAGAGTTATATATCAACTGTTGAATGTGTAATTTACGCAGCAATATTGAAACTGCAGTTGGAATTGGGTTTGAGACTCAAACCACACCGATGATTAAAACAAATATGCTTAAGCTAGTACAAATGTCAACTTGCGTAACTTTAGATCAGATAATATGGAACAGGACAGGATTGATTATGATGTCAGAGTCACCCCCTCTGCTATTAAGGCGATATGTGAAATTGAAAAGGGCAAAGATCTTGACTTTAGAGTCCAAGTCATACAGATTAAAAACTTTGATGGTGAAAATGCCAAGAAGAACATTAAAATGAGGTAATCATTAAGACATACATCACTCAGCTTCATTCTTATAGACTGCAAATATCAGATGGAGTGTCATTTATCCTTGCGATGATGAACAATTTTATTTATGAGAAAATGGTAGGTAACAATGTATCATTTATAGACAGAGGAAATAAAATTGCACTCGATTATTAAAATAACAAGCTTCTTAAGGAATAAAATCAAAGACAAGAAGTAAGCATATTTACATAAATGTCATTCTCACAGACTAAGTTTATCTATATAGTATATTAATCTTCACAGAGCCTCCAAAGTTACTTTCGCCTTGCACAGCAATCATTGGTAAGCCGATTGGTTTCGAGCAGATCGACACTGAGAACTATCCGGAAATCGACTGCAGCAATACCGAAGCAGAAGAAAAACCAATCGAACAAAAGCCAATAGAGCAAAAGCCTGTAAAGCAAAGTATATGACAGCAAGGGCCAATTACTAAAAAGGAGAATTTAAAACTACTGCTTGATGAACTCTCAGACGACAGAAAGAGCTGGCAGACTGCATACGACACAAATGAAGAAGTCGATCTCGTTGAAGGCAGAAAAGACTACTACAGACATGCCAACGATGATATATACACTCCTCTCCGTGTGCTTAATACCTGATCTTTCGATTGGAAGATTAAAGTCAGAGTCATCAAGAAGTTTGAGAAACGCCAGTGGAAGAATGCAACCGCCTGAGGATACATTTTAAATATCC
The DNA here is from genome assembly GCA_021441665.1 of Euplotes cf. woodruffi 2 WChen-2021. Classification (NCBI taxonomy): domain Eukaryota; phylum Ciliophora; class Spirotrichea; order Euplotida; family Euplotidae; genus Euplotes; species Euplotes cf. woodruffi 2 WChen-2021. The sequence goes on along the minus strand of JAGYYN010044682.1, from coordinate 7,377 downwards.
ACTTAGTTGATAAAGAAGGCACGAAAATCTGTGCGACTTTCTTCAACCAAGCAGCAGAGAAATTCGACTCAGAACTAAAAGAAAATAAAGTATATCTTATGTCAAATGGACGAGTACTTTTGGCAAATAGAAAGTACTCGGTGATTGACAACGACTTCACAGTCAACTTTGATAAAAATGCAGAGATTATCGAGGTCGATGATGACTCATCGATTCAAGATACTTCGCTTCACTTCCGCAATATCTTAGAAATCCAAAATCTTACTGACAACTCAGTCGTCGACTTCATTGGGGTTGTGCATTACGTCGGGCCGATTAACGAAATCCAGCTTAAGAACGGATGATCGAAAGAACGGCGGATGCTGCAGGTCATCGACGACACAGGAATGATGATTACGCTTTGATTCTGGGGGCAGAATGCCAAGCACAACCAGTACGAAGGAAACCCTGTGATCGGACTCAAAGGAGCAAAGCTCACGAATTATAGTGGCAAGTCTCTGAATGCCCCTGAAAATTCAAAAGTATTGATTAATCCGGACTTGCCGCGAGCTAAAGAACTTAAAGAATGGCATTCGAAATTGAAAAATACAGAGAGCTTAAAGATACTGAGCCTTGACGGAAAGTCTTCGGAAGGACGGCAGAACAACGAACGGTTGATTATTGAACTCCCTGGGTATCTAGAAGACGAGTTTTTGAAGAAAGGCACTGATAAAAATCTGTACTTTGTCGTCAGCGGATACGTACATCATATTAAAAACGACGAACGCAATGTATATCACTCGTGACCTGAAGAAACTTGAAAAAGAAAAGTTAAATATGATGAATGAACCCGAAAATGGAAATGTGAGTGGTGACAAGTCGAATATGGGACTTGAAAGCCAACTTATGTGCTTCAAGTCAAATTCATGGATCTTTCTGAATCGTTTTATATCAATTTTTATCGAGATATGGCTAATGAAATCATGGGAGTTAATGCAGATACTGTTTTAAAATTAAGAAACGATCAAATGTATCATAAAGTTGCAGAGATATTTAGCCAAGGTACCTTCAAGAAACTTAAATTGCTTGTAAAAGCAAGAAAGCAGGTATTCAACAACGAACCGAAGGTAATGTTCTTTGCAACAAGAGTATATCCGTATTCATTTTTCCAAGAGAATGCAATGCTTTTAAGTCGATTAGAAATGTACGAATCAAAAGAGAAATCCACTAAATAAATCTTAAAATTTCAATATTTATCGATATCAATAAGCTTTATATATCAAATTGAATCCTTAATTGATGATTAATTATTCTTAAAAATAGTGCCTCTTCTCATTCCAGCTCCAATATCTTGTATGACTTTTTTATTTTGAACGACTCCTTCTTTAAGTCTTAAGTATTTAATACCAAATCTTTCTTTTTCCTTTTCTTCGTCAGAGTTGTCTTCAAACTTGCCGATGTCTTCATCTTTCAGCTCCGAGTCTTTTTCAGATTGAGGATTGTTACATCTCAAAATAAAAAACTCAATTTTTGATGAACTCTGACTCATCGGGGAATGCTGTAATCACTAAATTTTAAGTTAATTAAATAAACATGATAAAAATTTAGAATCAGTTTTAAAATTAATTTTAGCTGTAGCTGCGTCTTGCTCCTCTTCCTTGCTGATCTCTTTCTTCTCCTTAAAGTCTTTGTTGCCCATCGTGTTAATGGGTCTGCTGTAGCCAAGCTCCATAATGCCGTCGAGGAGAGGATTGTTCATCGCCGCGGATACGAACTGGTCGAAGCTGATGCCAGCCTCGAGATCATTAGATCCAGTCGCATCTTGGAACAGAGCGTGGATCTTCCACTGAGGAATGCTCTTGTCCATCTCGAGGACGAGCTCTTTAAACTCACCGAAGTCTATCTTTCCGTCTCCAGAAGTGTCGTAATGCTCGAACAGCCGCTGGAACTGGAATCTTGCTTGGGACAGAAACATCAGGGAGAATTTGAGACCGTCGTTGAGGTACTTCTTCGCTGATATTTTTATCTGATACTTGTGTCTGAAGAAAATAGCCATTGATTTAACTCTCAGCATATCGACATCTTTGATTTTTATCGTGTGCTTTCCAAAGAACTTCTTGATAAACTCGATGTAGGTTGAGTCGTCAATGAATACGAGCTCTAAATCTGTTTTTGGCACGTATTCGAATAACAAATCTTTGAGTTTTGTTAATGACAACATTCCGTCTTCGTCTGCAAATTTAAGCAAGATCTGCAAAATTGGAACACTGAATTTCTGCGTCAGGCTGTTGTAGAATTTGACTAAAATATACAGCTGTAGTTTTTCAGAAGTACCGATGTCAGTCAGGACTCTGTTGTCAACTAAGATATTGCTATCAATGATAACCTCTCTCCTAATTTCCTTTTTAAAAGACGATGATGCGTTTCTGAAGATTTCAAGCATTTTCTCAATAGTTCTCGATGTTTCTAAATGCACTTGTTCAGTTCCTCCGGATATCAAAGCTCCAATAGGCTCTTCAGTTCCTTTCATTATTCTGAGGTAAAAATACAGCACTTCAATATGATATTTTTCATCGCCAGCAAAGCCGAGAAACTTCGCGAAAGTATCAATTCTGCTATCTTCGTCTTTATATTGAAGTAGAGCCACGAGGAACTTCTCTCAGGTCTGCTTGATTTTATTTTTGATGCCAAATCGCTTTGTGAGGACTGAATAGACAAATTCCTCAAAGCTTTCGAGGATATCTTCCCCTTCAATTAAGCCCTGCATTTTCTTACTATATATCAACGAAATTAGGTTTAGAGTTTCACTGAGGGAAATCGGCGAAGCTTTTGAAGACCCAAGCTTGACTTTCCTCATGAGTTTAACAATTGGCTTATGCTCCCTCTGCACTTTTGATTTAAACAAATTGTCTGCTTTCTCAGTGAACTTTACATTCCTTCAGTCGAGCACAGTCTGCACAGCTACAGATTCTTTATGTGAGTTTTGGAGCTTTGAATTCAAGCTCTTTATGATTTTTGAGTAACTCATGTTTTCTTGCTCTTTGCTTCGTGCAATGATCTCAGCATTAAAAGCATTTCTCGCGAAGATACTCGACTGAAGACTTGAGGTCAGCGTTGTCAAGAACCAGCTTTTTGTTTCTTTCCTCAATCGTGTCAACCTCGATCTCCCACTTGGACCTGTAGTCCAATATCGTAATGAACCTTTCAGCATTAATAAGCAGAGCAAGTTCGCTATTTTTGGATGTTTTTATGGTCGTCATTCATCATATGAGTTTGTAAAAGCTTGCCTGGCTCAAGCTGATCGATTCTTTGCTTTAGCTTCTTCGAGATTCTGATCCTGTCCCAGTCATAGATCCAGCTTCTGACCTCATTGTCGATGTGTCGCTTTTCAAGCTCAGAAATAACACTTTTATCTTCCTCTTCGTGAACTCGGCCAATGAGCTCTTTGATCATTTGTTTGTGCTTCATTAAATTTTCTTCGGTCAGTTCGTTATTTTCTAGGAATTTATTAAGGTTTTGAGGAAGATCATGAGACTTTAGCAGTATGTCTCTGTCAGTCTTTAACACATCGATTATAGTTTTGCATTTGTTGATGAGCCCCAGCCATACCTTCTCATTTTCCTCGAAGTACTTTTTAAACACCTTCAAAAGCATGTATCCGAGGTCTTTGTTAAACAGTGACACTTGCCTCGCTATTTCCTGAATGCTGATGTACAAAATAAAAGATTTGATGTTGTGGTTTTCCTCATCGACAAGAGAGTTGTCATCAGTTTTTGGCTTTGACTCCATCTTTTTGTATTTAAAATACTGGTCGAATACAGACTCGAACATTTTTGTTTCTTTGTTCTCTTCCTGTTGGTCTAGTTTTGAGTGTTTTAGGCCATAGAACTTTTTCCAGTTTTGATAGTAAGGCTTATCAAGGTCTACGTTTAACTTTTCGATCATGTTAAACTCATCTTTGCAGATGTCATCGACAAGTTTAAAAGTTTCAGGTGAAATCGTGATCCCTCGATACAGCTTGTTCTCTCTGGTTAACTCGAGGATCTTAGCCTTGTCAACGTAGTCTTCAATCATTAGTCTCCTGTCGAGGAGTTCTTGGATGACCGACTGGAATAAAATATTGTCGTTCCTTTTGGATTTCTTTTCGTTCATCGCTTTCATCAGCTCGAGTGAATTGTTGATTTGGTCGAGAATGCATATCGAGTCGTAAAATAGAGTGTCACTGGATATAAAATCGAGCTCTTGCCTCAGCCTCTTCTGGTCGTATGCTTTGTGTAAAATTTGAGAATCAAATAATGTTAGGTTTTGATTTCCTATCTTCATCAAAGTATCATCTGTGAGTTTCGATTTATTTCGGAAAAGAGTATCGTCCATACGGATGGCAGAATCGTTATTATTAGTGATGAAAAACTTCTCGAGCTCTTCTTTCTCTTCCTCATTAGTGATAGCTTTCATTGGTGGGTTCTTCTCACTCTCAATGACAGCATTATTGAGTTCAGAGCTGTTTGACAGTGCGACATCGGGACTTATCATTCCGCTTTCCCTGAGTTCTCGAGGGCTGAGGGGTGTCTTGAAGTCGTTGAGTTCTTTAAGGAATCCTTGACTTTCGTTATTCTTTGTGTTGTAGACTTCATTGACTCTGCTAATATCTTTAAGAAGCGTCTTGTTGTGCGGGTTGAATAAATTCTTATAAATCGGGCCATAGCTTTGCCTGAGCTTTTTCTCCTTGTCAAGCTTCTTTTTCCTTAAGGTAACAGAGAATTTAGAAGCGTCAATTTCTGATTGATCGAGCTGAGCATTAAGCCTTGATATTTTAGGAAGCGTGAACTCGATCGACTTCTGACCGCTCACTTGGTTATTAATCCTTGTCGGACTGTTGACGATGTTTAACAGCTGCACTTTTGATTTTGAACTCCTTGTGATATCCTGCACACCTTGGATATCCTGGTTAATGTTGGATAGCGAAGATGTTGAATGATGACTTTTCATTTTATTTACAATTTATTTTATAATAATTTCTCCTTTTCATATTTCAAATCATCTAGGAATAAAGCTGAGACTAATAAATTTTAAACTCGCTGCAGAATAAAATAATTTAAATTGAATTAATTTAAAATATTTTAGGCTCGAACGTCAAAAATTATGCAGATTTCAATCGAAAAGGAAAATCTTAAGTAATAAGCGAATAATCACCTTTATTTATTTCTCAATCTAATTCTGATATTTATAGATTCAACGAAAGAGATGTTTCATTAGGAAATAGGCCGACTAATTACGTCCAAGCACTGAAAGAAACTTATTCAATCAGCACACATTTAAAAGAAGAAAGCAACAGACCGAAGTCTGGTAAACGAAAACCAAAATTTAACGAATACGAAAGGAAGTCTTACGAGAGTTGCTTAGAACGAATCAAGTACTCCGGCAAAGATTACGCTTATTATAATGATGTCCAGCCATTTTTATTCTTTTATAAATACCTCGCGAAAAAGACCGACATGCAGGAGATCAACAAGCACTCGAACTTGAAGATCTGGGTACCGGACACAATTGTCTACAATGATAACTGAGCTCCGTTTTGGGTCTACTGCTCTGAAGACGGATACGTATACAAAACAGAGAACTTCAATGAGAAACATATCCACAATAAAATGGGCAACCCGAATAATTTAGACGAAGTTGTTGCAGTCACAAAATTCATCGATTTCGATGAAAACGGCCATATGTGCGGACACCAGACGGCAGCCATCACAACGCAAGATATTTACCTGCAACTTCAGAGGTATAACTCGAGCAATGGCAGGACATGAGCAATACAAAGATTTGTGAAGTGCAACGGGCCTAATGCGTTCGTGTGCAGGACTGCGTGGTTTAAAGACCACCCGAATGAATGCTGGATAATAACTAATAAATAAACCTTACAGTGACGAGTTCATCACAAATCCACGGGCGGAAATCAATGAGTGATCGATTGTGTATTCAAGACGAGGAAAGCACCTGCAACAAACAATCGTACTGGTGCAGCGGATCATCCAGTTCATTCAGAAGTACACTCGGCTTGAATTCTCTGAAATGGTTGTCGACTTCACAAAAGACGAAGACGGTACGTGGTGGCTGCTCAATGTCAGAGGCTTTAAGTTAATCAACCCTTTGACCCGCCCCAAGCTCAAAGTGTTCACGGGGTGGGCTGACGAAGAAACTAATGATAAGAAGGAATCTTTAGGCATGATTTCGTTCCAAGGAAAGCAGTCTAAAAACCTCCGGATGTGCATGTTCTGCAAAGTCGGGTTTTTAATGTGTGAACTTACTAACAAACTCACTCTCAAAATGATAATTGATATGGAGAAAATGATTCGACATATGGGAATCAATATCTCTTGGCTTGATTTTTCTGATTCTAAATTTTACGAAAAATCATTATTTTATCAGACTTTTAGAGTCTGCAACAGCTGCACTATTTTGTACAAAGCGTTGAAAGAACTTAAATCAACTGAATTAAAAATTGCACATGCTTTAGGGATTCCGCAGAACCCAGAAATCGAAGATATTATCGAACAAAACCAAATCGCAGGAATGATGCATAAAAAGACAAACAAGGTTAATAATTTGCTGCAAAGCACAAAACAAAGATATGCAAGTAACGATTGGTCAAACCCACTTGATGATAATAAAGACGTAAAAATAATCGATGACTTACCGATCTCGAAAGAAACAAAGGAGTCGATGACGAAACTTCATCGATTTAGATTTATAATCGCGATGTACGAGTTGACTGAGATAGAACTTGACGACTCGTTAAACCCAGACGCAAACTACTTCCTGACATTTACAGTGCTTGGAAACGTAATAAAATTTAAGCTTCGGTTTGACCACTGAATAAAGCACGGGATCGACTACACTCCTATTAACAAAGTGAAGATGTTCTACTTCTTCGCCGATAAAGAGGAAGGATACAAGTTCTTCTACTATCTCACCTGTCCGCTAAGGATTTCATTCTGCTGCGACAACACCGAAATCGGCAACATCGAGCTGCAATTAAAAGAGGTAAGCGATGATGTAACAATTCGTAGGTCAACTGCAACAGAAAGTTTAAAATGTCTTCATGATCGGCAAAAACTTTAAATGCTTCTATAAAGGAATGGGCGGGATTGAGTGAACAGAAGACCCAGTCGATATTTCACGAGTCGCTCTTAATTACTATAAACATATTTACATTCCTCCTAAAGAATACTGCTCTTGAGACCCCATTCCCGAAGAATGGATCGATGCCATCCCGAAAAAGACCGAAGGGGAGGAAAAACTACAAAAAGTCATTAAGCAAAAGTCCGCGTCAGGCGTTGAAAGACTTGGATTTGAGAATTTTTTGCCGAAAAATATATTAATTCGAAAGAAAAGTAAATT
>JAGYYN010044664.1:0-25153 GCA_021441665.1 Euplotes cf. woodruffi 2 WChen-2021 | reverse complement strand
TGAACTACAGAGACACCAACAGCAACATCAAGTCGTTTTCGACCGCAGTCATACTTTACAAAACAAACGCGTGATATCTCGAAGACATCAGCGATGCGTTGAACGCATACGGTTACGTAGCAAAGCTAGTTAATGACTTCTACATTCCTCTGCACCCAGGCCTGCTCCTTCTGACTCTCAGAATCATGGGGAGAGCAATAAGCGAGGAGGTCATGCAAAAGTGGCTTGAGAAATAACCAGAATGCTTTATCTAAAATCTCAATAAAGCCAGAAGCAATGCACAGCGAGTACTTCGATTCAAGTGAACATTACAAGCCGCACAGTCTCGAAAGAACGAAGACACTATTTTCGAAGAAGAACTCACGGACAGAAAAGAACTTGCTAAAACCAGAACAAAGACCAAAGGCCTCATATTCGAAGTTACAGAAATAAAATCTCCTACAAGGCTCCTGTTATCATCAGAGCTCCAGTCGAGGTCAAAGACAAAAAGAAGACGAAGACGCTGGGTGATAATTCGCTCAAGTCTAAAATCATCGAGTTGATCGGAGACCTCGACAAGGGCTTTATTGATTCGAAGCATGTGGATAAAGAGACCATGAAGCTTTACAAATCAAACATCAAAATCTTGCCGCATGAGTTCCTATTTCTAATGGTCAATTCCAAATAGCCGAACCGATATTATCACGAAAGTCACAAAGAATAATGACCTGAACTTGGAGAAGAAGTGGATCAAGTTTTATGAAGATTCCGACCCTAATCTCGGCATCAATATTTTCCCTCTTGGCAAAGACGATAGAATCAATAGGTCTCCATATCGACTAATGAAAGGATTTTTAGATAAAGAAGCTGTTGGAAAAAGTATCAAGATTGCTGGTATGAGCAAGCCGACCAAAATGCAGCTGAACTTCTCCTCTGAAGACCATTCAATCGATAATATCAACGCGTTGAATTTAAAACAAATTTTGAGCAAAGACCTTAATAAGACAACTTATGTCAAAACAAAAGCGCCGAAGGAAAACAACATCGCATCGATATTTAAAAGTCACAGGAAAAAGAAGCACAAAGACCCTTTTAAAAATTTTATGACTTGCGGTAAGAAAATGATGAAGAGGCTTGAGTCCAGTCAGGCTTCGAGGTTTAAAAATCGACGAAACAACATGAAACTCAAAATCAAAGACAACTTTGACGAGCTCGATAAGACTAAGAAGCAGAAGTAAGATCAATTTTATAGCTAAGAATCCTCGATTTTACTTGAACATCAAAGAGAAGTTATAAAAGACAGCGTTCAAATGCTTTCGAATATTAAACTCGGAGGTAGGGTCAACAGGAACCTTTGACCCAACACCACCGAAAATAAAACTAAAGATGAAAGCTTGATATCGGTAATCCGACGAAAGGGCCCCGACTCAGAGGCAAGACCTCTAACTGCATATCAGCGGAAGACCAGTCAGTTTAGATTTAACTCAACCGGCAGGTTCCCGAAGACTGCTTATGGAGCGCAGCATTTCAAAACTAAATCTGCTGCGTACTTTAAACGGCGTAAGTTTTAGTGCATTCTTATACTTTTTCACTTATAAAAAATCACTGTGATAACTGCTAAATTTAGACCACGAAACCACTGTAGTCGATGATTGAGGCTTTGTTATGGCAGACGCAGACAAGTCATCGATGAGGTGCTGCCTTGCATGGAGTGAAGCAAAGCCAGGAGTTTTTAGAGCTGTCTCTAAAGAATAAATTTAAACCTTTTGAAACGAATTTATATCAGCACTGATTATTATATCATTCAATTTATCAAGTTTATATTGAAAATACAGAAGAAGCGAAATGAAAATACTGATATGCATGTTTATATAAGCAGACTTAAAATACAATTAAGTCTTCATGGCTATACTATTTTAAAATAGCGCAGCATAACCATTAGAAATGCAGTTGTAATAACAGCACTTAAAATTTTTGATCCTTCAGAAGCTATTTTTTCATGAGACTTTTCACTGTAGTATCAATGTGCTTCTTCTGCACTGTAAAAAGATTCGACAGAGTTAGTCTCAAAGTTGTCATCTAAATTGTGTGATTCAAGGTTAAATTGTTTTTGCAGCATCAGTAAATTATTTCTGACTTCCTCTTTGTACTTTTCAAACTCATCATTCGTATTATTAAATGAAATTGTTTGATTTCTCTAATAAATATTAGTAAATAAATTACTTGATCGTTATCTTCTTCTGGATTTTGAACGCTAAAGTAGTATTTAGTATTTAACAAATTGATACTGCTATTTATCAAAAATTTACATACACTTTTTGAGTGTCAATATTCTCGACTCTAAAATTTTCAGTCTGATCTATCACATCATTTTGATCTGATATCTGTTTTTAAATTTACAAATAATTTAACAAATAGCACTATATAAAATTACATAAAAAATTCACTTAAAATTGTCAAACCGTCGTAAAAGTGAATCATAACTATTGTTGAATTTGATAAAATTACAAAGCAAATAAGACTTACATGAACAGCACTGAGATCCAATAAATTTTGAGTTGTATCATTTCATTCGACAGTATCAGTTTGGATTTGAGCATCTGCAGTTTCGTTTTTCTTTGCTTGTCTAAATTGTGATTTAGCATTATAACCTCTTAAACCAGCGTACTTCTGTGAGTTTAGCAATGCAATAGCATTATCAATCTGTTGCTTTCTATAAGCTTCAATTAGCTTCAGTTCCAGCTGATCGACGCTTTCGCAGGCTTTGCTATGCTTTAAGTTTAAGTCGAGGACTTCAGCTTTTAACTGCGTTCACATGCCTCATTCAAAAGCGACTTGGACAGCGAGAGATTTATTTTTAGTCTTTGCCTTTGCAATCTGGTTCTTTTTGAGCTCATTTACTATTGGTAATTAACAGCTGTGATTACTTTCTTGCTGGATTTGCTCGAACTGTCTATTTCAACTCCTCGTTTTCTTCAATCAGCTCAGTTTTATAAGGACTGTCTGGCTTCGTCTCAAATGGCGACTCCTGTATGATGTTAGACTACCACAAGTACTCAGACTTCTGCGATTTCGAAGTCAGGAGCGTATTTTTCAGATATAGTCCGCATTATGTCTTTATCATCTGGGCTTTTTATCGGGCTGAGGACGAACTTGAGCTCAGCTTCTTTTGCTTCGAGTTGTGCCTCGAGCTGAGCGATTTTATCTTGCATCCTTTCTTCGTTATCTATATGCAGAGCATTAATATATAAACTGACCTTTATACTGTTCGATTTGGAAGTTCATTTTGTCGATTTCTGCATGAATAGCTTCAGAAGCCTCTTTTGTTTCTAGAAAATGTTACATCAGGATATATTTTACCTTCAGTTTCAACATGATGTACTTTAAAGAATTCAATTTTCTCCATTTGTTGGTTTCCTTCTCTCATGCTAATGAGTTGGTTCCCCATTTCACTGTATAAATTAATTTTGCTTTGTTCTATATTTGCAGCTTGCTCTTTGTTTTCTTTAATCCTTAAAATTTCACTTTCAAGATTACTTTTATCATTTCTCAAAGCATAAATCTGGCTTTCTAAATTAATCTTCTTTTGTGATAAAATTTTATTGCTGTCCTGCAGTTCTTTATAGCTGCTTTCGAGGGAGTAAATTTTATTCTGGAAGCTTGAGTTCTCGTACTTTAGCTTTTTGATTTGTGAAGAGTACTGACTGTTCACCAAGCTAATTTTGTGCAGTTCAACACTCATTTCGTCAATTGCCAAGTTCATATCTTCATCTTTAAAGTGAGTCTGGAATACTATACAGCAAGATGGATCAATAATGATGTTAAAAGCTTACAATTGACTCCTTTTTGCTCATCAAAAAGCGTGTCGTTTTCTTTAGTCTCGTCATCGCTAATGACGCTTGTGTTAATATGCTTCCCGCTTGAATGCTCGTAAGAGTAGAGATTTCTGTAATGCTCCATCTCAAATTTAAACTGCTTATTCTCTTTATTGCGATTTGCCTGCCCCTGAGTCACAATTCTAAGTTCCTCATATTGCTCTTTTAACGTATCAATTTGAGAATTGAGATGTTTATTTTCATTTTGAAGCAAGTAATTGTTGTTATTTTAACTCCTCAATCTTCGCGAAGCAAGTTTTATGAACTAATAACTTTGAGCCTGATACTTTTTCTTCATGAGACTTCTCATTCATCGATTCGAGCAAGGACTCGTAGCGATGCTTCATGCGATCGTAGTCTTTAGTCTTTTCTGAAAGTTGAGTCTGCAGCAGCTCTGAAAGATCAGTCTTTTCCTTGAGGCTCTTTCTGTAGATAATTAATTTATTTGTCTTCAGAAGTTTGTTTGTTCTGCTTGAAGTCAAACATCCTCGAGTACTCAGCGTTTATTTTCTTTAAAGCCTCGTCTTTTTCTCGGACAGTTGCCTCAAGCCTCGCTATTTTGCTTTTTAAGTTAAGACTGAGAGTCTAAAATTCGAAAGTTAGACTTGGTCACTTACATTGATATCGTGGTCTCTAAAGCTGTGAGTCTCGCTGTCTGAAAATAGGCTCTTTGCTGAAGATTTAACTTCATCAAATGTAATCCTGCTGCGCGTCTTCCGCACTTGCTCTGAGTTCTTTAGGAAGCGAGTGACTTGAGACCCTTTGATCTTTTTATTCGGAGTACACGGCTCTGATTTTTGCAGTTTATGACCATCAATCGAATAAGTATTTTTGAAGTTCACGTACTTTGATCATTGTGATTTATCTAAACCGATACATATTTATCTTTTTAATTAGTGAAAGGGTTACTAAATATCGAATTACATTTTCAAATACAGTCTTTATTATAGGAATATATTAAATCAATAAACAGTGATTTTCAACCGCATAAATTTGCTCCTTATCTCAAGCAAAATAAATCCCTTATCTTTTTGTGATTTTAACTCTTGCGAAGATTACCTCAATTTGAGTCTAAAAGATCTGAAATTTTAGGGATCTGGAATGAGCTCTTTGTGTGTTGATGCTTTTTTCAAGTATCTTTTTGAGGAGTTGTGCTGGCCTTTAAGTATTTCTGTTCCTTGTGCTCCATTTTAAATTTAATTAGCTAACAATAGCTCGATTAATTTATAATCCAGCTGACCGTAAAACCCAGGCCATAGAGTCAGATTGAACTTTATTAGACCCCAAATCCTGAGTAATTGAGCGTAAGCACAACTGCAGACACTGTCATTGCGATTGCAAGATAGATCTTGAGTCTTAAAGCTTGGACCTTGCTGTCGTTGAGTCTATCATAAGCGTCTTGCATCTGGTACTTTAGTACTTTATTTCCTTCTTCGACTAACTGCATCTTTCTTTTGTGGTTCTTCTCGATAGACGAGATCGTTCGTGAGTATCGGTCTATATGTAAAAATACTTATTTTATTCACATCCAGCTCAGCAGTTTTAGTTAACATTGGGTAAGCATAATATCAATAGGCAATACAAATAATAGCAGATGTTAAAATAAAATAAATTCGGAAAGTAGAAGTAAATTTATTAGTAAAATCTAAATTTTAAATTTTACCAACGGTATTTAAATAATAAAAAACAGTCATCATATGGAAAAAATAGGAATTCTTAATGGATAAGATAAATATGCTTAATAATTACATTTATAATTAACACACCGATATTAGTAAATTAAAGCTACAAATTATCTAATATTTTTTGTGTAAAACAAAATAAACTAAAATAAAAGTTTCTTCGTATTTATTCCGCCTCATGAAGCGAGTTTAAAATAAGTATATTTACGTAATGAAAGCGCTTACTTTGCTGCATCTCTTCGTTGCTTTGAAGCAGACTTTGAGGGGCTGCAGGTTTAGCTTGGCTGGACTCCTCTAAAACAGCCTTGAGCATATCAACTTCAGCGCTCTGGATCTCGATCTGCTTGGTGTACTCGGTAATCGACTCTCTCACCGAGATCACTGTTCTAGACAGGTCTGAGTTTTCCTTTGAGATGTCTTGGATCTGAGCTTTCAGACGCAGGATGTCTTCCTTGAGCTCTTCGTTTTCAAGCTTGGCATTTGCATATTGCATGTCGAGATTTGAAAGCTTGGATTGCAAATTGGCCAGCTATGCAGAGTCATTAGACAATCGTGATTTTTCATTTTTACTTCAGAGAGAAATATTTATAGATGAATATCTAGATAAAAAATATTGATTTTATTATTTTAATATTAAGATTTTGTGTTAAAGTATATGTTAATTTTTTGAAGTATTTTATTTTGAAAATACGAGAAAATAAAGATACCTGAGATTCAGAATTATTTCTTTCTTTTTCTAATGATTTTACTGTATTCTCAATAACTGCATTTTCATGTTTTTGTAGTGATTTCGCTTTCGCTTCACTTTCAGTTTTATATTTCTTTGCATTTTCAAGAGTTGAATTAAGTTTAGCTTTTAGTGACTCGATTTCAGCCTCGTAATTCTCTTGAGTAACATTATTTAGGCAAATATTACATAAAGTAGAATAATTAATAAACTCACTATTTTTCTTTTTAGCAGCTTCATACTTTTCTTTTAATTCTCGCTGTGCATCTTCACTATTTCGACAATTTAACTATAAATAAAAAGTAGCAAATCTAATAATTATCGTATATCTATCCTACAGTTCATCGACTCTACTTCACTCTTGAGAAAGTTCTATATTATTTTCTGTTAGTTCTTCGATTTCGGCTTTGTTTTGGTCAAATATCTTACTGTACTCCTCCTCGGTTTGATTGAGTTTATCTAAAATCACTCATCAGCTAGGTCCAAAATTAAAGTTCAATTTACCAATAAGATCTTTGATCTGTTTGTCTTTATTTCGTAACATCTCTCTTTAAAGAATTGACTTCGTCTTCTTTTGCTTTAATTCTCGCATTCAGTTCTAAATTAGATTTAACAACAGTCGGTGATTTAAATCAGCAGCCTCCACACAAAGACTGGATACTTAAATAAGTGAAAGCACTTGCCCTCGATTCGTCCTTCGTATCTGTTCACCTCTGGGCTTGAATCCTGAACAGATGATGCAAACTGGTTGGCCTGTTCGTCATCTGAGTTCTTATTTGACTTCGATATCTCGTGTTTTGGCGATTGATAGCTTGCTATACGAACTTCATATCCATTTGAGTCGATTGTGATTACCTTCTTCAGCTGTTTTCGCTGCTGGCTTCTTTTCTCCTAATTTCGGGATAGAGGTGTTGCGAGATCCTGACCCTCTCTTAGTAACTTCGGGATTATCAGCGGCCTGAGGTTCAACTAAAAACCAGTAAATAAACTGAGATTTAAATCTAAATTCCCGCCGAAGATCTTTTGATATCCAGCGGAAGGAGATTCGAATTGCAAAGAGCTGTGCTTACCGCTTGAGTCGCCGGAAGGAATACTCTTCCTGACAGTTGGTGCCTTCAATCCTTTCTTCTTGCCTTCAGCAGCCTTCGCTGGCTCTGGTGAATCGTACTGGTGTTCCATTGCAAATTTAAATTATTTAAATCAGCGAATTTTAATTTACTCCTGCATTTGCAAAATTAATTGTGATTTGGCTAGTATTTTAAAATAAATGTGAACTTATTTCAACAGCAAATTGAATTTTTAATCTCAAGTGGCTTTGAGGATATTTATAATCAGTATTGTTTAATTATTATAATTGATGTATCTTAACTTAAAAATTCCGAGTCTATGAATAATCATGCTGAATGCTGTAATCATACTAGAGTTTGGGTTTAACGCAAGTAAGATAACAATCACATATCAAATTAGATAAAAACATCATTTAGATTACTGAAATTAATATTTATGCAGAACCAATAGTTATTGTTATTTAAAAACTATATTCTTCACTATCATTTGCATTATGGTTGTTCAATCCACTATCAAATGGAAAGATACTCGTGTTTGGGGATTGAAAGTTTGGTAATTTTCGTCACTGAACTGGGGAACGTAGCCGTTCTCAAATACACTTTCTTCTTTTGCCTCAAAGTCATTCTGGTTTTTGAAATACTTATTAAAGTCTTTAATTCCAGTTTCAGTGTATTTTAGTTGGTATTCGAGGAAGTCTTTATAAAGCTTATTTTTGATAAATATCTTCGCACCGTTCATTAGTAAGTTTATCTCATAAGTCAGTCCTTTTGTTAATTTTTCAAGTTCTTTTGATAATGCAACTCTATGAGCGTCATTATCAGGATCGTCTCCATCTGTTGAGTTCTCTATTTTTTGGATGATTTGATTATAAGCAAGTTTATTTTTGCTTCCTTCTCTCGAGTAGACTAATAACAGATTTAATCCAGACTAAGTTGCTTTCTGCTTCGTAGAAGTAGTCTTCTTCAACTGTTACTTTACATTTAATTGACGAAGACTGATGGATTTCGTATATTTCACTTGATTTCTTAAGATGTTGATTCACGGTCGAATCTTCAAATTCTTTCCGATCGCTCATGATTTCACTTAAAAAGCTGTCGATTTTAGCCTCTTCATATCTAATATTTCAGAAGGTTTGGAAATTAGTGATAATCAGTTCAAAATCTGCCTTAAGGCGATTTAAGTTGTCTTCGATTTTATTTATTTTCTGCTCTTCCTCATCATCTCCCTTTCCTCCGCCCGACCTGGTTAAGTATTAAAAAGCAATACGTACATGTAGTTTGTTATCCGGCTGATTGTCGCTTCTTTTGCTTTTGAAAGGAGGCCAGAGAAAGAGTCTCTAGCTGAGCTAAACCAGCTGGATGACTGTTTGCTTTTCTTTTCCTCTTCTTCCTTGTCTTTCTTTTCCTTTTCGAGTCTTGCTTTGAAAGTCTACATTTTAGTCAGAATTGCGATCTACCTCTTTGCTTTCACGTAAAAAGAAGGTCACTACACTTTGCTTTCTCAAGAATTCGTGACTGATAATGATAGTCAAAAAGTGCTGCAGTCCTCTGACTCTGCTTTTAACAAAGTCAGAGTTGTTGTCTTTAAATTTGTCGTATATAGATCGATCTGGCAGTAAGGGGACAGCACACTCGTTCATCTTTGAAAGGAGTTTATCTTGCAGCCACTCGAAGTCAGTGTATCTCCTCTGGACCATGCATTGCTTTTGCTCCCCTTGCTTTGCCTTATCCCAAGTGACTTTTAAAGTGTAGTCTCGGTGTCCATCAATGCGGAACCTAAAGGTTATAAATTGCTAAGCTTACAGCGAGTCTCCTTTGACCCATCTTGGCTCTGAGAGCTCACAGCAAACGACTGTAGGCTCGTCATTCTTCTGTTCGATGTTCTGCTCTTCGAAGTAGTCGTCTTGAGCCATCTCGAGGTTGTCGTAAGGAGTGTTCAGTCGGCCGTTTAGGTTTGAGTCGAGCTCTGCACTTTTCTTTTCCTTCTTTTCATTTAGTTGGTTGAATGATTTCTGCTGTTTTGTGCTGCTTTTTTTGTCGATGTTTTCAGCTTGTTTTTGACGTCTCATTGGCCTCTTCCCGAGAGTACTCGCTTGAAGCATTGAAGTGTTGATTTTAGCTTTATTCACGACTTTAAACTCCTCATTGTCAACGTCGAGTTGCTCGAATTCTTCATCGTTTAGGTTTGCCATTATTTATTATAAAATTTCCAATTAATTAGTTAATATTTTAATTGCCAAGTGGGTTAGGGAACTAAAATAATAAGCTTGCTGTGTTTTTGAATGTTAGTGAACAGTTGAAATGAGATAAGATGAGCTGGTCGCTTAGTAAATGTTCGGTCTGTACAGCTTGACTACCATTAATATGAGCCCAATCGTAATGGTAATGCTGATCGCCATTATTCTATAAATGCTTAGATCAAATGAATTACCTGTTGTAAGAACTCTTCATTGCATTTAAATCTAATAGTAACTTTGAATTCTGGTTTTTCATCTGCTTCAGCTGAAAATCGTTTCTTTGGACTAAGTCAGATTGCATGTTGGATTCTTTTGATTTTTTGACTAAATAATTCGATTAAGAGGTAATATGACGAATTTCAAAATTTTAGAAATATATTAATGATTTTTAATAATTTTATAGCAAATATTTTTATCTCAACAATATCCTAATTAGTACATTTTTATTTATACTAAAACCTAATTTTCACTATCTAAATATATTATCCTTAAGTTCAACTAATCTCTATTCTCCTAACTTAACCCCAACAATAAAACAGCAATTTCCATCTCCCTTAATTTTGTCCTCTAAATTACCATCTTCTTCCATTTTGGCAATCTTGTTGATTCTGACTCTACACTGATTTTCAAATTGATCTCTCTCGTAGCTCAGCCTATTCTTCTCTTCTTCAGTTTTCAATGTCAACTGGCTCAATTCAAGTTTAGCAACGTCAAGTTCGCCTTGCATCTAATAAAAATTACAAATCCAACTTACCTTTTCATACTTGACAAATGAGTTGGCTGCCATGTCATTTAGACGATTGATTGTTGCTTCCTTCTCCTTGATGGTCTCTTTGCTGTTTTTCACTTGAGTCTTTAAACTTTCCACTTCGGCGCTTAATTCACTGATACACGCAGATTTATCAAGAACCTCAGCTTGCGTACTTTGGAGGAGAGAGTCCAAGTTGGCTTTTTGCATGTTGAAGTCTTTGCTTAGCTCGGTGATGTGAGTATCGTGAAGCTGCTGAGCACTTGATAGCTGTTGTTTGTGGAGAATGTCTTTTTCTTGCAGCTTTTTGTTTGCTTCTTTTAGGCTCTGTAAAGATTGCTCATTTTCTTTGACTAGACTCGTGTGCTTTGTTTTTAGAGCTGTTAGTGAATTATTCAGCTTTGCAATTTCTTCATTGAATTGCTTTGTTTTTAACTCGATTTCTGAGTTGAGCTTTGCTGTGGCAGAAGACAATAATTCAGAACTTGATTTTTTGTGGTCTGCGAGAGATTTGATTAGTTCACATTTCTCTGAATTCGTTCTTTGGTGAGACGACTTTAAATTCTTCACTTCTTCCTCATTTTTTGCTTTGAGCTGAGCGTTGCTTTGTTCAAGTTCTGAATTCTGATCTGTAAGATTTTTGTTTTCATTAATTAAGATTAGTAAATCATTGTCTTTATCTAGTATAGCCTTTTCCAGTGATCCGATCTTTTCTCGAAGATTCGAAATCTGAGTGTCTTTGTTGATGATTTCAGATTGAATCAACTCAATCTGCTTGTTTAAATTCGCAATTAGATCTTGGTAAGACACAGAATCTTTTTCGCAAGCAGATTGTAGTGAAGCCAACTGAGACTTTAAAGAATCTTCATTTGCTTGGTGCTTAGAAATGTCATCGTAAAGCTTTTTGATTTCCTGCTCATGCTGAGACTTGATGCTTGCGAGATCATTAGCATATTGCTGTCTTAGCAAAGTTAAGCTATATCATGATTGAGATTACATAATTGATTTGATTGATATCAATAGGAAGGAAATAAAGAGAAAGGGTACTTTCTTACATTCTTGAAGTTTCTTCATCTCGATTTAGTTTATCTTCTTCCATTCTTCGTCTGATTTCATCTTGTTGCTTTTCTTCATCAATGATATTGAGTTTCTAAATTGATTAAGTTAGATGCATTTAGTGAATTTGCAAGTATTTAAAAATAGATAAGTGAAATATTAAAAATATGAATGTAAAGATAGTTACTCAATTTTCTTTAATTTCCTCTTCATTTGCATGATGTCTGTTAAACTCGGGAGTATCTTGAATACCATTTCTGTTTACCTCTTCGCCTTTAGGTTCAGTAGATTTGTGATCGATTTTAGTGAAATTTGATTCTGGATTTGTTCAGCAGACTTCACCTGAATTCGAATTGTGTGATCAATCATCAGCTGCAACTTCAGCTATGTTGATAATTTCAAACTCATTATCCTTTGCATTTTCATCAGATTCATTGATACTATCTCTGCATTTTTCAGTACCAAGTCTACACTTAGTTTTCTTGACATCAGCTT
This sequence comes from Euplotes cf. woodruffi 2 WChen-2021, assembly GCA_021441665.1. Classification (NCBI taxonomy): domain Eukaryota; phylum Ciliophora; class Spirotrichea; order Euplotida; family Euplotidae; genus Euplotes; species Euplotes cf. woodruffi 2 WChen-2021. The sequence continues at coordinate 13,287 of JAGYYN010044664.1, read as the reverse complement.
GCTTGTTGTCTTCAATACTAACCTCTTGCTGGTCATCTTGAACTGGACAAGACTCTTGTACCTTAGTCTCTTCTCTGGGCTGCATGTGTTGATCAGTCTCATCAAAATCTCTATTTTAACGATTCCCTATTTGCATCTTCTTGATGCTCCGAGCTTTGACTGCATTTCCTTTCCGACTGAGAACTCTCACTAAAATAATTCAGGTAAAAAGATCATTCGATTTTTAAAATATTACTCTTTGCTTGTTGAGTCTGCGCTTGGCTCTGCAGCATCGACTGAGTCACGACTGATCTCTTGATCTTCACCACCAGTGCTGTCTTGGCAGTCTTTCCTCACTCTTGCAGGATCAGATTGTTCATCCAAATCATCATTTACTGAAACCTGTTCTTGAAGATCTTGGCTCTCCGGTCCTGAGTCACTTGCATTCCCCTTAGACTCTTCACTCAGCTGGCTGGAATCATTCCTGTGCCTGCTTTGATCATTCTGTTGATTTTGAGACTTATCCTCCTGCTCTTCTTCTATCCCCTGCAAGTCTGGTGTTTGCTTTTCTATAAAAATTTTTATCATACTGAAATGAGTAAATCTAGCATAATTAGAGTTGAAAGACGAAGCTGAGCAGAGATCAGGACTTACTCTCTTCTTTATGACTTTGAGTCTTCCGACCTTTAGTCCCGCTGACTTCATGCCGGTCACATGTGGATTCTATAATCATAAGCGAGAGCCATTTACCACCCATAAGCTTTGTGTTTTTATTTTTGCCGTTCACCTTGTTTTGCTCTTCTTTAGTATTCTTGCGGAGAGTCTTCTGTTCTTCTTGGGGTTTATCTGCAGTGCTGGATTTGAGACTGTCACTGATATCTGATTCACTATCACTAGTCGTCTGTTTTACTGAATCTTTTGCTACTTTAGGGAGTTCTGGATTGACTACACTTTTTGATAAATTATCCTGTTGAGGAACATCAACAGATTGACCACCATTGTTTTGATTATTCTTTTTCTTATTTTTGTTGACATTTTTGCTCTTATTCTTACCACCCATCGAAGTATCTTTGAATATTAAATTATTATAACTAATAAATGTTCAATTTGTTTAAATGCAAAAAAAAAACTATTTTAAACAAACTTTAATGTAATGTCAAATCGAAGAATTGAAAGCGAAGGATATCACGGAGAATTAAAATAAGCAGCACAAACACAATAATATTCTAGAATTTAACAGTTCACCCATCATTAAAATTTAAATGGAATCTGAGCTCCATCGTTGGTTTGCTTAGGAGGGTCATATGGATTTTGCTTAAACGGCGAGTTCTCAGCGTTAAACACTTTCTCCATAAGCTTCTGCTGTTCCATCTCTTCAGTTGTCGGTAGCCCGTTGAGTTTTCTATTTTGTTCGTATAACACTTTTTGCAGATGTCCCTGAGTTTCTTCGTCAAACTGGTCGAGTCTCTTGCTATTGTCGACAGTTTTCGGGTCGATTTCTTTATCACCGACGATGATTGTTTTCCAGATCATTTCAGTAGCTTTTGTCAAAGTTAGGATAAGTTTGTTTCCATCTTCAATATTCCAAAATGAATCATCAGTTGAGATTTTTCCATAGAGTTCTCCATTGATAACTTCTTCTTTCGTGACTAAGTTAACAACCTTCAAGTGCTTGATGTCCATTTGAACTTTGACGGACTTGCTGTTGGATTTCGGAGGTAAGTCGATCTGCACAATGACTTCATTGAGCTCTTGAGACCACTTGTATTTCTCAGTCGTATCGCCATTATGAGTGCTGATGTCGGTCATTTCCTTCGGGATTGGCTTCTTCAGCGCACTTGCTTCGAACTGCTCTCTGTACTCCTGCTGAATTGTTTCAGTCATATACTGAGCTTTTTCCTGCGGCGTCATTCGTTTCTTTTCAATATTTTCAACTTTGGCAGGTTCATCTTTAATTTCCTCGACTTTGGATTCCTCTACTTTAGCAGTTTTAGCTTCTGACGCTGCTTTTGCTCGTTCCTTTTGTTTTTTGTTGTACTCCTCCCACCTTTGGACGAGTCCTTCTTTTTGAGGGAACTTTTTGAAATGGAGTTCTTGGTATTTTTGGAAGTGCTTGAAGATCATTTGCCTAAATCATCCGCTATTTTATAGTTAACTGAATTACTATAAAAAATATTAATGAAAATTTAATACTAATTTTTATTTAATTATTAAAATTTGCTAATTATTTGCTCCGCAACTCCAGGAGGGAAACCCATTTTGTCTTCTGGCTCCATTTCGTAGAAGAAGTCAGTTCTTCTATAAAGGAAGCCGAAAACTTGATCGAGGAGGCCGGGACAGCCTCTTCCGATCTGCTGCGTCATGTTTACAAGTAAATCGTCTAGTTGCGACTCCATATTGAAAAGATTTAAATTTAGATTTTCAATAATTCGCAGACTTAGGCAAAGTCTACAGACGGCGACTTTGATGGTAAAAAATCATAAATTCTCATAGATTGAGTATTAAACGGATCTAAATTAAAAATTTTAATTTAAATTATTTAAATGAAAATGAATGAAATAAGTCCAAGTTCAATCCACAGCGACAGCTCACTCAAGTACAGCGAGTTTTCATACACTCGAGAGAGTCAGTTTTTAAGAGACAACAGAGAGTACATCAACACCACTCAGACCAAGAAGAGGTCCAACTCGATGATCGACGACGAAGAAGACAAAAAGGAGATGTCAAGAACTAATATAAGCAGCAACAATCAAAATTTAGACCTCCATGATGCCATCTTTTATCCCGAGAATGAGTTTGAAGAGCACAGGATCACTGATAGCGACGGGTCAATCAAATTTGTGCTCTCAGACACGCAAATAGGAAAGGCCAAGCGAGATATGTGAGGTTATAATGTCCAACGATCTCATCAAGAAAGAATAATGGGCAAGAACACCTTCATGGAGCTCGAGGAAGGCCCAATTGAGAGCTCTGCTGAGAACTCCTCATCATTTATCTTACGACTAATGGAAAGAAGAAACCTCTCCCTCTACGGTACAGAGATGAACCCACGTCCTAATGATAATATTTACGTTGAGTCACTCAGCGATGAAAACTCAAATACCGAGCATTTCGAACAGCCAGAAGAGTCAGAAGAGCATATTCGCGTAGAAAATAATAAAGACAGCGAAGAAGAGTTCGATGAGTATACAGGACAGCGCTATCCAAATCTTGAAGACATCACTGAAAGGCCGGGGTGAGAAACTGACGACCAATCCTCACGGCTTCAAAATATTGAAGAGTCAAAGGACTCTCACGAAGCATCTCAGTACAATAATGAGTCTTCTCCGAGAAATGACATTGACAGTAATAACAATATGCTTTCAAAGACAGACGAGTTTGAAGATAACAACAACTTATTGTTGCCGAATAGGCTTTCTCCTCCAACAAGAAGTGTGAACAGTTTTACATCGTCCAGTAATTGCTTTATGTCGCCAGCAGCCAGCACATTCGGCATTAACACAGGGTCCCAAGGAAGATCTGATTCGAACAGAGGTAGCTGAGAGGAGATCAAGCAGTCTGAAGAAGAAAATAAGATACAGTCTGACGAGCAAACCAATAATAAAAATACAAACCAAATTGCTCCGAAAAGTGATGGAATACACGATTTCTCACCTCTCGGAAACAAGAAGAACTTATCTGGAAATCTGACAATGTCGCCGTTGATTGACCGAACAAATTTTGACAACTGCAACTGAGGCACGATTCAAGATACTAAGTTGCGAAAGGAAATGCTTAATCAAGTCTTTGGCGAGACAACTAAGTCTTTGAAATACGAGGACTGTTCTCCAGAAAACAAATTAAAGAGCCGAGATGATAAAAATTCGAGCCAAAAGACCTCGAACAATTTGCCAAAATCAGAGGAAACTTCAGACTACTTCCACGTTGAGAAAAGAGACGAGTTCAAAGATGTCGACTCAGAGAATCAAAGCAATGTTCAGCAGGAGTACGGACTCGATACCCACCCAGAAGATGGCAAGCAGATCAACATTGAACAGATTAACAACGAATCAAAAGAAGAGCTGTTTACTAAAAGTGGGAATGTCAGCATTGATAAGCAAAATTCAGACTGTGATAACTCGAATAACTCTCAGTTCTCCCCAATTCCAAAAGTCGAGGAGGACGATAGCAGTGAGAAGATGCATAACTCATCGTTGGACAAGGTCCCCCAAAGAGACATTAATATCAAGAAAATCAATTATATCAAGGGCAACATGAAGAAGACCAAGACAAAAAAGGCAGAACTAAAAGACAAAGAAAACATCAACGTCAACTCCAACAAGAAAAGTAAATCAAGGGCCAAGTCCAAATCCAAGTCTAAATCGAAGAAGCAAGGAAGTACTCTGTCGTCACTTGAGAAGCACAGCAGCAAGATCAACAGCGAGTATTTAAAAATATTCTCGACTCAAAGCGGAAACAAGATTTTAGACCCCGACACGATTTCGATTATGAAAGATCTCGGCAGGAAGTTCGAGAGCATAAACAAAAATATCGGTAGGAACATTAAGAAATCGTCGATTAAGAAAAAGAAAGTAGCTACCAAGAGGTCGCCATTGCACAACCCGTGAAAGATCCAGAACATCCAGGCGTTCTTGCCGATGTTGAATAAAAGAAGATCCAAGTCCCCGCTGTTTTACTTAAAAGGGTTAGAAGACAAGTTGAAGTCGAAGAGAAACTTCCTTCGAAACTTAAAGAAAAGAAGGAGCTCATTTGAAAACAACTTCAAGCTGCACTTGAAGAACTCGAAGTCAAGAAAGAAGAGTCCGCTGTTCACCAAAGGCCTGCGCTCGATTATTCCGAGGAAGTTTATGCCCAAGTCGCCGAAGGTTATTTCCGTGCCAACGATAGACTGCAAAAGAATGCTAGGTAGAGAGAAAAGCGTGATGATCTGAATGCAGCTGAACTTCTCGTAGTCCAAATGCAGATCTGCAGCAGCCAGCAGGATGTAATTTCATATCTAATTAATGCAAATCGTTTGGTTTTAATTAGGTAAATAAATACGGATTTTAGTTGTTGAAGGTTGATAGGAAAATTCAAATTTAGAATAATTTAAAACTTCATATTCAATTATTTAAATTATTAAAGGGTTTTATCACTGATAATATTTATATGTAATATTATGATCTAATTGCAGCTGTTATTGTGTATTCTACGATAACTGTGGATTTAGTTGAGTTTATGGACGATATTTGGATTGTGATTAATTGGAGATGTTAAGATATAGATCAGGTGAAATAGATATTTATGTCATAGATGAGTTGTGTATAGTGAAATATAGGATGTGTGATGATTAGAGATATTAGCAATTGATTATTACAGGTTGTAAATTTAGAAGATCTGGAATTCAGGAGGTGAAGGGTTGGTGAATGAGGAACTATATTGATTTTTAGTTGGAGTAATTTACTATTCGTGTTTTTGTACAGCTGATTTTGATAAAGCATAAGCGAGTTTTGGTTATTAAAGATATTTTTATTTACTGCAATTTGGTATTAAGGATTGAAATAGGGTTGAGTTTTGCTGATTTGATTATTTTTACTTATCATTTTTACTGATATTTGAAACTAATCATTACTTGATTGATTGGGATTTACTTTGGAATACTTAATACTTGATATTTATACACTACAGATAATTGTATAAGACTATTATAAAATATTTGATATAATAAAATCCTATTTTTGAATCATTTTCAACGCACCAACTAAACTTGTATTTTAATAATACTTTAAACTATACTTTATAGCAAGCTAATATAGCTGTTTTAAATTCAGAGTGACGGATAAAACCCATAACATATAGAGAAATTCTACTTCCTCCAAAGAAACACAAATAGAAATTGAAAATATAAGAATATAAAAATGGGAGATAATAAATCTAATCAGGAAGTTGATAAGGAAGCAGTGAGACAGACGCACTTATTCACTGCCCTTTTATCCCGTCCTCAGCTCAGTATAATTTCTACAATTCTCATTAAATTCTAATATCTAAAAAATCTAAAATTATTACTAAAAAACACTAATTTTATATAACACAAAATCTATAATTTTAAAGGGAAGATTTAGTTAAACAGAGGATTAAGGAAGCAAGCAAAAATATTAAAATCCGAGGGTTCGAAGATGAAGACTTCGACGATGCTATTTTGCAAGCTAAAAATAGAAGACAGCGTAAGACCGCCATGCTCGAGGAGAAGTATAAAAATAAACCCAAGATCGCATTCCATACGCTCAGTAAGCACGCTACTTTTGAGTTGTTTAGCTGAAGAAGGAAACAGAAAACTTATGCAGATGAAATAAAGACAGAATTTACACAACTCTTGGCTGGATGTTCGTCGGTAATGTCGGAGGGGTCGTAGGTGCTTCCTACTTCCACTCTAACAGCAAAAGATGGAAATCTCCAAATGTTATGTATAAAAGAGAAATCGCAAAAGTTGTAATATTTTTGGGATCCGTTGCTATGTTTACTTACTATGGCTTTGGAAAATCAAGACAGACGTTTATTCGCGATAAGCTAAAGCTTGTTGAAGAACACTCAATTGGATATAGTGAAAAATAAAGAAGATCGATTTGAACGGGTTGATATTTTCATTAGTGGTTAAAAATATTATTCAAAATTCAATCAACTAAGCTAAAACTAGTTCCTACAGTAAAAATACTAATAAATTTATTTCAAGCTCACTAAATCAATCTATAAATATAATTTCAATTATAAATTCCACATATCAATTTTAAAATCAAAAGCTATAGTTTTATTTTCTATTATAAAACAAATACCATAAATACTATAAATTTGCCAAATCATCAAAATTATTTAAAAACTCTAATCGTCCACTCCTCTATTTTTTTCATGCTCATAACCTCAATCTAAAACCCTAAAACCCACAATCAAATCCAAAGCCCCTACATTCCATCCCAACCCTAATTCCACAAAATCCCCGATCAACCATATAAAAACAGCAGCGTATAATAGCATCCACAACTGCCTCATCTTCACAACCACGAACCGCAAGTATAAAATAAAATTCCGATCAGCCAGCGTATATTCAAGCTGAGTATTAAATGATGGAAATGACTTCTCTTAGAGATTGAGAAGGATAGCCAAAATTTGAATAAATGTGCTTTTCATGCAAAAATCAAAACCCCTAGTTATCAAAATCATTATTATTTTGATAACTGAATTTTGCACTTTTCGACCACCAGCTACATGAAAAGCTTGTTCTTTATAAATACACAAAAACTGCAAGATTTAAGTAACACAAAATCAATACAAATGAACCAAATGAATATGATTTATAATCAATTCTCAGACGAATCAAACTCGAATTTCTTCGGAAGCTCATATGATGACGACTTTGACTTTGCATGAGACCAACAAGAGATCTTTGGAAGGCTCCAAAATAACTGCCCGATTACATCTGGAAAGCCAAACGGAGATATTCCGTTTGAGTTCGACAGCAGATTCAATAATTTATATGTGAAGAGCCAAATGAACAACTACAATCAGATGCACAGCTGCTTCGACGACCTTAAAGACGAGGAACACCAGGAGATTAGCTCAGTCGATGGCGAGAAAGAATTCCAGCCAAAAGTATCCCAAAGAAAAACCAGCAACGAGACTAATAGCACGATTGAATTAGAATCAGCTAAAGCGAATAAAGACTCTTCAAGCTACGATAGCCTCTTCAAACTTATTGAAGACAAAAATATGTATGAAATCGGCAGTGGAGACGATAAGCTGAATACATCCAACAATGTTGAGCTTTTAAAGCTTGATAAAATCCTTTCTGACTCAGACACAGACCTCAACATCTTCATTGGAGACATGCTCAAGAACTGCCCATGTGATACTCTCGTCAAAAAGCAAAGAATTTACAAAGCTAAAAATATTAAAAGAAGGAGGAAGACAAAGAGCCAAATTAAACAACTCGAAAAAGAGTTTAAAGGCAACTCAGCATGGAACAAAGACGATATTAAGCGACTGTCAAAAACTCTATGACTAAGCAGAGACCAAGTCTACAAGTGGTACTGGGACAACAAGAAGAAAACTGAGTTCTAAGCAACCAGTACCTTCAGCTCTCTTTTAACATAATTTTATCTAATTCTTTCAAAAATAAACGAATCACTTGTCTGTGTATTTTTAAATGTCAGATTGAACAATGTTCGTTGAATGCAGAATCTTTAGTTTCTTTCTCCGATGATTGAGAGGATGTAGATGAACAGGCTGATCAGATCAGTGTACAGCATTAGTGCACCGATGATGTAATCGTCGTACTCCAAGCCGTTCTTTTCAGTGATCATGTACACGTCGAATATAACATACACACAGGTGAGGATCAGGCCGACCCAACAGTAGATCAAGTGCATAGTCTCACCAGGGAAGATGAAGTAGAGAACGAATGTGAGTAATCCAAGAACACAGCCAACAGCAATTATTGGTCCGAGACAGCCTAAGTCTCCTTTTGTAAACATTGCATATAATGTCAGAATGGTGAATAAAGCTGTTGCGTAGAGTGCTGCCAAAAACACAGACTGTGGCTTGTAGAACGAAGCAATCGTTGCAACTAGATACGACTCGCAAATAGTGAATACTCCCAGCAAGATGTAGTTCGTTGGTACTGCTCTTGCAACTTGTTTGCAACAGATAAGTGGAATCATAACAGCAATCGTTGCGATGAAGCAAATCCAATATAGCGATTGGTTATTTTGAACAAACTGGATGCGGCTTTTGCTCGAGATCATAAAATATACAAACAGTGTTGTGATGACCATCTGGGCTGTCAGTATTCCGAAAACTTTGGAAACGAATCCTTGTCTTTCTGAATCCCCCTTCAACTTCGGAACGTAGTTTAAAAGTCCACTTTCTTCGTCACTATTTTGGATTTGGTCAAACTTCTCGATTCCGTTGTTATTTTCAGAATTGCCGAGATTTGCAGGAGTTGTAGTTGGATAAGGATTGTAGTTATTTGGCGATTGATTGTCTATAGTTTACAATATTAATGATACATTATAAAAATCGAATCTTACTGATGTTATCTCTTTGGCCATAAGGATTATGCCTCTGTTCTTGATTTTCAAAATTCGAACTCATCTAAGCTTTGTCTATATAACATTTGTCAAATGTAAGCAATTAAATACCAAAGAAAAAATTCCCGTATCATCTTAATATGTTTATTTTCACCAGAGGCCATTATCTTACTTCGAATAAATATTTTATTGAAATACAATCTATCGAAAATTTAAACTATTTCTAAGATTGAAATTTAAAGCACTATTATTTTTTACTAAATTTCTAAAATATATTTTCTCATTAAAAATATAATTTTTACTAATTTTGATTTAATTCATTTACAGTTATATAAACACCAAAATTGCAATTTTTATTGATATTGATATAAAATAAATATTAATTTGTAAGCATCACAAATTTCAAGCTTGATCATCTCCTTTTTTAACGATTGTAAATAGACCCAGTCCAAGTTTTGGAGCTAAACATGAATAAAATATAAGTTTAATAATAGCAAGCAAAGCACACCTGTCCACCTTGGTCACTGAGTCTTGTATACTTGCTTTATTGTTTAAAGCAAGGAGTCATCAACCCGCTAACTTCGTCTATTGAGTCAAACAAGTTCTTTGTGCAGTTTTTGACAAGTGCAGGCTAAATTCAAGTCAGAGCTGGATTGCGACAACCTTACTCAGCTTGTTTCTTTACAATTGCCTTTTGACCTTTGCTTGACATTTGAAAAATTGCCAATGTAATCATTTGGTTTTCACTTGTATCCAGCTGCAATTTTATTACTTGAAGGCGAATTGAGTTTTGGCTGGTTTTTATTATTGATATTTACTTTTTGTTTTGGCTGCAGCTCGCAATTGGATGTGGTATGATTATTTTTAACGCATAGCTGCGTGAGATGGGTATTATTTTCCTTTTTTGGGTTTAAATTAAGCACTGAAGTACTTTGTGTACCTTTGACTTGTTTTTTAAATCCATTTGATATCATATCTCCTTCTTCATTTAGTATAGTAATTGATGAGTCGACCACAGACTGGTAGATTTTGTTTACCTGTTTACTTTTGAGAATATGTATTTAACTTCTGCATTTTTGAATCACTTTTAATATCTAAAATAATAATTAGTAGACTGACTTTTTAAAATTTAACCATCTTTAAACATCGTATATTACTTCTATTTAATTGACTCATTTTACTCCGATTTCTCGGTTCAAAAAGAATTTTGCCTTTGTATGAAGATGACTTTCCAATTGAGTTGTTTAATGGAATTTGAGCTTCAACTGAAATCGGGGAGTATTCCATCAGTTTAGTTAACTTCCCTGACGCCTCTGTCTTACCATTTAGGTTTCTGATCTTTTGAGAGTACCTCTCAGCTAAATGGCTTGACTTAATACTATTTCTAATGTTAATCTTTGCTGATTTGTGCTTTTGATTGTTCATGAAGTCGCTTAAATCTTTGTTAAGCACGCTTCGTTCAGCTCGCTGTTGGCTTGATATTTCTTGATTTCTAGATTTATACGGAGATTGTGAAATCTCCGTAACTTTTAATTGTTCGTGGTCTTCGGTCACACCGACTTCATTCCGATAAGCAATGTTCTTTGGTCGAAGTGATGCATTTGACTGTTTGGTCTTTGTTTCGATTACCGAGCTTTGAAATAGCTCTATTCTTTTTGGCTTTACTCGGTTTTTCAAGCTCCCATTTGCCTGACTTGATAGATTTGAACTGAAAGCACTGAGATTACTATTTTCAAAGCTGTTGTTAAATCAGAGCATTTTATTTAAATTTCAAGTAATGTGAGTCTCAGTTAGTATTCTCAGAACGTCTTCTATCATATACATCTGACTTAAATTGACTGCTTGCTATATACGGTCAAGCTGAGGGCTGAATATATTTAGTTGTTTTTGAGAATTAATTGCACCAAGCTTTGTCTTCACATCCGAGTCGTTACCTTGCTTAATCACATTTTGCTTATTGATAATAATCACTTTTTGCTTTGTATGAAAGTAAGGCTTTATAATCAGTGGTAAATAGTCAACTTCTTTCTGCTGGTTCGTGCTTACATTTTGCTTCTAAATAATTTGCAAATTATTATTTCCGAATTTATATTAAAAATAGAAATAATGATTTAAAAACTACCTCTGGTCAATCGTTACTTTGATTATTAATACTTTGATTAGAACCGGTGAATACTGTTGAAGAACTTGTCATAGTAACTTTTGATATTACTACCGCTTTTATCTCTAGTCTGGATATCATCAGCAGTGTAAGCTCGAAGCTTTGCATTATCAGTTCTTGAATATGAAGAAGTCATTGTTGCTGCACTTAAATAATATTTGATATTAACTTTCAAAATAAATGATTTTAAAGTTCACTTTTTAATTTGATTGAAATCTACTATAATTACTTTGTATAGAATCAAAATATAAACTATATTTTTATTTAGTTCTCTTTGCTTTGAACTCCGGTAGATAAAGTCGTCGAGGTTGTCTCAGTTGATGCAAGACTTAGTCTTTCTAATCAACTGATAACATGCTTTACATAATTAGATGAATGGTTTTCCTGCAGTTTTGATGATATTATTTTATTTTGTAAAATAGCTCTCTGCTCTCAAGTCGCTTGTTCGATAGCCTTCTGGACCACATAATTGCCGTATTTATTATCCATCATTTTATATAAACTCATGTTTTCTTCAGCACTATCGGAATTATTATCGCCGAGGAGTTCTTCGATCAAAAGCCTCTTGTCTTCCTCTTCGCAATACTCAATGCATTTTTCAACGACATTAGAGGCGTATTTGTGAATACTGAGCAATCTGGCGTCTCCGAGGAGACAGTTGCAGATAGCCTTCCTGTCGTTGGTTCTGTGTCCCTTCTCGAGCATCAACTGGACGACGTAGTTGCCGTATTGGTCTTTGCACAGCTCAATCACGTAGTTGTTGATTATCTGCTCGTAAATAGGATCTGTTCAGACGTCAGGTCAGTACTCTATAAGTCTTTGAATCACCCTACAGCCAAAGGTATTCATGCAAAGCTGCTTTCAGTTGCTTTCAACGTGCTTTTGCACAAATGAGATCTCATCATAAGGAACTAGCTCGATTAATTTTTGAACGACGTGATTTCCATATTGGTCGTATATTCATTCAAAAAGATTCTCGCGAAGGATTTCGTCGACAATTAGGAAAATATCACTATGTTGCGCTTTATTTAGGACCTCAATAAACTTCTGAATGACTCTTCAGCCATAAATGTGCTTGGTAAGTTCGAGTATCTTTCCCTTTACGGTATCGAATAACGCGAGTATCTGGTCTTGTGAGCCATGCTCAATGACCTTCTGGATTACGAAATTTCCAAATACGTCTTTCATTATTGTTATCGAATCACTAGTAATTTCTTTAAAGACGACTATAAGTAAATCTTAGAGGACTAAAGATTGCAAGCAAGATCAAAGTCTACTTACAGCTATTTTTCTTCAGCTGAACAAGTTTCGTACACCTTCTGGATGTATCTTGATCCGATTTGATCGAGGGAGATTTCGACAATGTGATCTTTAAGCTCGCTAATTCTGATGTTATCCTCTCCGCTGTCTTTTATCATCTGTCTCAGCTTCATAAGGTAAATACTTTTCGGCTCTTGTTGGTTCATTGACACCTGTTTGCTGATCGGAGAGCCGTACTTTGCACAGGAGCTTGTGCTGCTGTCCTTTGTGTTGCTGATGCTCGCAGGGAACATCCTGAAGCTTTGCTTGTCATAAGAGCCGTATCCTTCAGTCGTACTAAAAACTCTTTTGCGGCCATTTGATTTCTTTGACAGCCCGTTTACCTTTGCGTTAATCCCCGACTTCTGGACCGGCAGATGGACTCCATTGTACGGCAGGCATTCAGAATTATTTTCTTGCGTAGTGTGGCTGACTGTACGTAGGAATTCAGTGAGTCGGGTAGGTATGAGGATGCATTTGCATCTGCGATGGCATTCAGGAATCATACTTCTGAGGCGAATAGTACATTCCTAATGAAGCTGGGCCCTCTAATCAGTCCTGATTCATCATCATTCCATTGCTATTATAGCTCATCATTGTATACTGCGGGATATACCCTGTAAAGTTCTGTGGTTGCGCATAGAGGTAATTTACTGGCATTTGATTCATCGAATTTGGATCAGATTCTGATTTCCTTACATCCAAATTGACCTGTTGTGCTCCTCCAAATCTCACATTGAACTCTTTTACAGGAGCTGAGCTTCATCTTTCAAAAGGAGGCGATTGGTA
>JAGYYN010044650.1:0-11684 GCA_021441665.1 Euplotes cf. woodruffi 2 WChen-2021 | reverse complement strand
GGGTTGATACAGATGGATTTTACTAATCAGCTTCAGTATAATCAGGTTATTAGTTTTCCGGGACAGGATTATTACATAGGAGTTCAATTTCACTCTTTTTACCAGAGTAGCTATTACTATTTATTTTGACTGCCCATAAACACGACTCAAAACAGTCTATCAAGAGGTAAGTTAAATTCTCCTTAACACATAACTCAATCATTTAACCCATTTTAACTCATAAAATTTTCATTTGTCATAGCACCTAAAATAACCTCATCAAAAAATCAAATTATCCTAATTTAAAACAAAAAAATTAACTAAATTTTTAGTCGATCTCTATAAATTTTACAATCACCCATTATACCAAATTTCAGTTCATTTCCCTATCACTATCAAAATAGCAACAATTTCGCATAATTTTGAAATAAGCATATCAAACATCCGCTATAATCTAAAAATCAAAATTATTTCGGCGTAAAAACCCCACCATTAACATATCAATTCTAAATCACAAATTTTCCATAATATTGGCAAAATATATTTTCTGTGACATAATTCTTTACTGCGACTGCCTAATATTTTTACGATCAATCCCTACCTCACAACTATACCCACACTAAATAATACTAATTAACGATGTTTTTAAACCACAATTTTACCTATTTTATATCATAATTTCACTTCATATTTTGCTGATTTAGTAATAATTTAATTTGCTATTTAAATTTGCATTAATAATAAAATTATTGATTTTAGCTAATTTTACTGTTTTTATTTATTTATAATGACCATCGAGTAGCTGGTGTGATGGTTAAGATAGCCAGATATGGTTTACTAAAATACAGAAAGATTGGTGAATTTTTATTATTTTGTGTTTCAGACGGTGATATAGTTGAGATGATCAAATCAGGATTTTGGTTAAAAATTATTCACATAATTTTTACAGAAAAAATGATTTGCTTAGGTATTTTTTTTATAATAAGACTGTGTAGCTTAGACAAATACTTTAAATTTGGATTACTTAATGAATTTTGCCTTTAGATGAAATTTCAGTTACATGGTGAGTTATCATTGACCAAGGAAGCACTTCCGCAACAATAAAATCATTAGTGTATTTCGGTAGTGATTTAAAAATAAGCCAAAGATCATTTTCAAATATAAATTTATCTGGTTGGAACTACATTGGGCTTGTTTTTCAAACCATAATCACGACGAGTGTATCCTACTCTCAGTATGCCTGTAAGTAGTTAGTTTTTGCTGGTTAAATTTTACAGGTCTCAGAAACGCCACTGATGATTACAACTGTTACCAAATCAGCTACTATACCTCAACAACAGAAAACTTCAGCGGGAATAATGGAGTTATAGGGGCACTTCAGTCTGGAACTCAAAGATCCTATCAGTTCTACGGTGTGCTGTCATTATTCGAAATCTGAGATAGCACTTCTAGTTGAGATCATTCCTCTATCACAAGAGCTGACTTGATTACGAGTCAGCTCGATCTTTATGAGAACTACTGGGACTTGACTCAAGAAACCACCTTCGACGGGACTGTTTCGAAGAATCCTTGTAAAAGGCGGCAGGAGCTCGGCCTTTTAAATACGTACTTTACCCATAAGATATTTGAGCAGCCTCCTGTTCCGACAGACAACGGGTGGCTTTCAATCCAGTCGGATACATTTGTATTTGCTGAAAATGTTGACCTTTCAGACAGCCATCAGCTGACTATTGAGTTTGAGATGTTTTTAATAGAGCCTTATTTTTACTTCTTGATTTATTTAAATGAAGACTGGAATTCTTTAAATAAATACGCTCTTTTTGAATATTACAGGCGTTATTGGAATTACTACACTTACATGTATTTATTCTCAGGCTATTCAACGACAAGTATATACTTGAATCCGAGGAATTGGTACAAGGTCAGTGTGGAGCTATAATATTTATAGATTTACTTAGTGCTACTAAAAACGAGCTCAGGATACGTAGCTACATCAGTATTTAGCAAAAATTTGGTATCAAGTACCTCGACATCAAATTCGTTTTCTTCTTATACGACTTCTCGATATGCAAATGTCTCAATGCCGACTGGAAGCACGTTCAATATCTCTATCAAAAACGCAAAGGTAATGTTGTCTTATCTATCGAGTTAATCGAGCTTTAGTCAATCATCAGAAGTGTGAAGGTTTACAAATGGGCGATGAATTATCAAACTATGATCGACTTAAAGTCTTACAAGTACTCAGACGACAAAATGTACAACTTCCAGGCCAATTATTACAGCAATTACTATTATCATTTTTACGACTCGAGATATACAACTAGCAGCTATTACAACGCCTGCTTGGTAAGTCCCTATGATGATTTCTATAGAACTTCATGACGACGAATAAAGAAGTCTGCGCAGATCTGAGCACAGCTTGGTATACGATCTGTCCAGATAACTACAGATTAATCAACTACTTCTGCGTTGATAAGTGCGGGGACGGCATCGTCCAGACCAACCCGCAGTATGTCCAATGAGACGACGGCAACTTGAACAGTGGCGACGGCTGAAGCTACAATTGCTTTGTCGAAGTCGGATATGAGTGATTTGTCAAACCTGAACTCGACAATAAGTCTTACTGAAGAAAAGCCTGCGGAAATGGAAAGGTCCAAAGCGAGTTTAATGAACAGTGAGATGACAATAACCAAAATAATGGAGATGGCTGAAGCAATAACTGAATGGTTGAGTCCGGATACAAGTGAATCATTAATAGCGATATGTCTTCATTCTGACAACCTAACTGTGGAGATGGAGTTAGAGACACCACACCTGTTGTCGAAGAATGCGACGATGGCAACAATTTTAATTTTGATGGGTGTGATAAAGACTGCAAAGTTGAATTTAACTATGCCTGCTCGAACTCGACAGGCATCGATATTTGTAAAACAGTATATGATCGTCCGTTAATTATCAATGCAACTTTTGATAGTAATTCTAACAAAATTACGATAAATTTTGATCAAAATATGTTGAACCAGACTATATTGTCAAATGATGTAGTAGTTGGTATTTTTGGGCCGAATGAACCTTACTCAGTTTCTTTTAACTCAACTTTTATCAATAGTACATTCGAAGTAAGCTTCAGTCCCACACCAGCACTAGTCGGAGGAATCGGTGAAGTAATTATCATTCAATTAATCGAAGTCAGTAAGTTTGAGAGCATTCACAAAATCCCAATCAAGTCTCCATCTGCGTTTAGATTTACCGTAAGCTCACTCGAGCCAAGCCAATCAGCCCAGGCTGCTGGATCAGGAGCCTCATACATGTTTATAGTCACAATGGTTATCTCTCTTGGTGTCGGAATTTTAACAGGAGGATCAATAGAGCTTATGTGGAGTCTTGCGAATACTCTGCAGATCTTATTTTTCTTCGGAATGCTGGATCTTTATTACTCTGCAGATTTGGTTGCGATTTATTCATACATGAAGTACTCGAATTTAAGTAATCCAGTATCCGATTATTTAAGCAGCAAAATAATTAATGTGATCAAATTCATTAAAAACCCTGTTAGCGAGAGCTTCGGCAACCTTGGCTTCGAATCAACTGAAATTATTTGAAATTGCATGGACAAGCTTTTCATGATCTCTATCGTACTGTCTCTACTTTTCTTAAATTCAATTTTATTTATTATTGTTCGAAATAAAACAGGCAAATTTGCGAGTTTTATCAAACAAAGAGACATCGACTTGAGATACGAAGGCATATCGCGTTTCTTTGTCGAATTGATCCTCGTGATTTCAGTGGCGAACTTTATCAACTTGATATACGGAGGATTTACCGACACATTTTCGATTATTTCGTATATATTATCAATCGTTTTGCTGATCTTGACATTTTGCCTGATTCTGTACTTCTTCATTTACCCGTTCGAGTACTACGAGTCCATCTGAGAGTTTCCTGATAAAAACGAGCGCCATTGATTGTTGTTTCTGGAGTTCAGACGTGAAAACATGAAGAATCTGCTGTTCTACGGTAACTTCTGAGTTCATAGAGTTGCATTTGCATTTATGATTGTTTCACTAAAGGACTTTCCAATTATCCAATGAGTCTGCAATCTATTTATGTCTCTGTGGATTGTCATCAAGACTTTTAGAGTATATAAAAGTGCGCTTCAAAGCTTTTTGAATTCATTCAACGGAATTATCTTATTTGCTTATAGTCTAATGCTGTTTTTATTTATAAGTCCATCAGACCCTCAAAAAATCATATTTTCTGGATATGTAAGCTTTTTAGTTTTAATAAAGTCAGATGTTTTCGTTAATAATTTTGAAAACTTATATTTTAGTTTTAAATATTCGATTTTAACTATTATATAGGCTTGAATTGGAGTCATATCTATCTTCTTTTGAGTAAACTGGTGCTTAATATTTCCAATATTAACTATACAAATTTGAAGATCGTTAATCAGCTATATTAAATCAAAATGAGGCAAATCACCAACTGCACCAAAAGTTAAAAGACCAACTGGTATTATTTTTAACATTAAAATCTCACAATATATCCGATCTAAACTCACTTTTACATTTTCTTTTTCTTCTCAACACTAAAACCACCTCTCAAAATATCATTAAAAAAATTCAGAAGTGACAGAAAATACAACCCGAATCCAGCAGACAGGAGGTTTAGAAACCCCAAAAATCGAAGAAGAAAAGCATCCAGACGTCGTAATAACAAAATACAAAGAGAGGACCTATCCAGACACAACTCCGATGTTTGCAAAAGCAATCGAACAATCATCAAGCTCTTTCCCAAAACTCCTGCCTCTTGATGTAAAGATCTAAATACTGCTCTCAAAGATTACCAACGTTCTGTTGCCCCTCGCAATCCTGCCCTTGGTGTGTCATACTCTGATCGAATAGCAAATGTGCTGCATTTGGATAAATAATATGGGAACGGACACTGATGGGGATGGTAATTTTAGGAAGAGGAAAGGGGGATCAGGGGCAGGGCAAAGGGAGGATTAGATTTTTATTTGTAGGTTTAAAGAAGATGATGCATAGATTATGAGTTGGTTAGAATTGAATATTGGATTTGGTACTTTATTGCTTGGGTTTTCAAATTGTGCTAATTTTGCAAGTTATATTCATTTTTAGCAGTATTTAAAATTGTAAATTTAAATATTCATAAAATTTTTATTTTTTAAAGGTAAAAAAATATATATGTTACAACTATTTTAAGCCTAAATAGTTTTTTTAATATAATTTTAGATAATGATATAGTTTTTGATGTCCTTTTTAGTTTAACAATATTATTTTTTACCCTATCTCAAGAGAGATAACAAAGTCCAATCTTCACTACTGCTCTGTACTGATGCATTTTTTCTAATCTGCAGTTTTTGTTACTGAATCCATATTACTGCTAAATATGTCAAAATCCAGCTGCGATAGAGAGGCCAGGTGAATTCAGATCAATCTGTAGTAGGTTTAGTCACGAGCACAAAGTCGATGTAATATATTTTAGTGGAGCTATTGTAAAATTTAGACTTTTTGAGTGTTCATAATAGCAAAGATTTTTTATTTTTATAATATCTCATCCATATTCTTTTTTAAACATATTTTTTAAATTGTATTTTTTATATCCGAGTTGTTTTTGTGCAAAATTATTGTTAATCAATTTTATAGTTATTTTAGTGATTTTCACTTATAATATCATTTATTTAATATAAAATAAAGATGTTGATTCATTAATCATATTAATTAATATGCGATCGACGGATATGACTTTAGATTAAAAAAAATTATTCTTTAGTATTTTAATAAAATATACTTAATAAAGAAAGTATGTCTATTGATAATTATAATTATAAATTGCTTGAATTGAATTTTTAATCTAATTTAGTATTTAAAATGCTTCAGTTGATAAGTATTATTAATTGCTTAATTGATATAAAAAACCATCATCGCTTTACCCTAATATTTTTAAAGAGAAAAAGATGAACTCTCAAATACCATCAACACTGCTATTGCTGTTTAGTATTTTCTGCATTCGAACAAGTAAGTTCAATTTTAATATCTTGCCAATCAGTTTTCACACCATATTTCATATGCAAAACCAAACGTAAAAACACCCATCATTAAAAAATCTTAAATATCCTGACTAAAAATCTAAAATTTCCTTCTCCTTCGCATCAAATTTATTCCCTCAAGCACCCATAAAAAATCCCAAACCCGATTCCCTAATTTCCCCGTATAAAATCAACCATTTCCCTCTGCTGTTTTTCCCAAATTTCCTTTATAAAATTTCAATAAAAACAGCAAAAATTAAGCAATCCTATGATCCAGTGAGCGATGAAAATTAACTCTGGATTCGGAGTCTATAGACTGGTAAATCCAGCGTTTGGCTGATTCCAGCGGGTTTTGAGGGAGATATGAGTATTTGTGCGGGTGTAGCAGGATTATTTTCTTACGCTTAATTTTATTTAGAAAGCACCAGTTACAGATCATTTGACTTCGCAGCCACCACTAAAAATGGACGGGTCTTCTCTAATGGAACGACCACGATTACTATCGGTAAGATGCGGGTTTGGTATAGTCCACAATACAGTAGAAATGCATAGTTTTGGTATCTGAATATTGCACGGTGGACTGGGAAGAGGGTTGGAGATGTTTGCAACAAACAATTAAATGCTTTTGTTAATTAGTTAAACGTTTGGATTTTTGACGTGATTTTTAATAATATTATTTTGAGTTTTTATTTTTTTACAGATTTAAAATTACGCTTTTTGAAGCTTAAAATCGTTAAAATTGAAGGGGAATTTGTGAATTTCGATTTTTTAATTAGCAAAATTGATCTATTTTTAAACAACTCGGAAATTTTAGGAGAAATTAGAGTAGACGGATTTAAGATTTACCGAGAGATTTAAATTTTTCTTATTTAAGAAAAATTTAAAGGCGCAAATTAGTTTTTTATTCTCTCATTAATTCATTCTTTTTAGTCTAATTTTTTATTTATAGAGTCAGAAAGTGCTTATGTTGATATTCCTGCTATCTCAGGAGAGAGGTCAGCATCAGGGATGATTCAGGTAGATTACTCAAACCAAGTTCTTTTCAACGAAGTCCTAGATTTTAGTTCTGGAGACTATTACATTGGAGTTGAGATGCATATGTTTTATTCAGGGCAATCGTTTTATGTATTTTGCCTCCCAATCAACATAACTACAGCAAATATTTCAAGTAAGTTTAAATCTAAATATTTACTATTTATTCAGTTTTAAATCTTCACAATAGCTGTTGTCTATAATCGTATTAGCTTCGAATATTCATTAGTTCGCTTAGGAATAAGCTCAGTAAAAGGAAATAAAATATCGTTCATTAATCTTTTTAAGTAACAGGATCAATTGCAATATTTTAGTCTCTTTCTCAGCTTCATATTCGGCTTTAATTTTATCTTGGAAACTATTTGTCTGGCAAACTGTTAAATATAAGCCTTTAAGTACTTGACCATTCAAGCAATAACTAAAGCAGGCTTCATGTTTAAAAATATATCAGTTAATTCATCTTCAAATTCAGATAATTTAAACTGATAATTTTAGCTTTCAAAACCGCAACATGGTGAGGATATATAAACTATGGAAGTTCAGACGCGTATATCAGAACATATCTCTATATTGATGATCAATTGACAACTTCTTCTCTGTATTACTCAAGCCTGATCATTCCAGGATGGCATTACATTGGCTTTGCATTTGATTCAATACTTGATCAAGGTTATCCGGTAACCTACATTCAGTCTGCATGTAAGTAACTCGTTGACAAAGTTTGTAGGAGTCAGAGACAACAGTGACGTGTATTCATGATCTGTTCTTTCTAGTGTCTCACAGACTACATTGACCACTGTTGAAACATCGATGCGAACTTTCGGACGAAGACAAGTTGGAACTAACATATATTCTCAATTTGTCGGAGTCATCTCTTTAATCGAGATATGTGAGAGTGCCACTGGCTGAAACTCTTCAGGCAACTCGAGATCAAGCTTGCTTGCATCTAAGCTCAGTCTTTATGAAAACTACTGGGACCTTACTCAAGGTACGACATTTGATGGAAAACAACTCAAAAATTCTTGAAAGAGGAGACAGCAGCTTGGCTTAAGCGACGTCTACTTTACTAATAAAATAACTCAACAGGCTCCTTTTGTATCAAGCGAAGGATGGTTTTCTCTTCAAAATTCTGCATACGTATTTGCTGAAAATGTAGACTTATCAAATACACATCAGTTTACAGTGGAGTTTGAAATGTACATTGTTTACCCATATCCTTCCTTCAGGGTGTATTTTAACAACGACTGGGTTGATTTGAATAAGAGTATCCAAATTTCAAACGGTTATTATCAATACACTAATTTTTATCCTCAAGGAAGTTACAATTATAATAGCATTTACTCAAGGAATTGGTATAAGGTAACTGTTGCGCATAATTTTATAGTTCTACATAGTATACTGAACTTCGTATTCAAGCGATTATATGCATATCTATATGTACAACTCTCTATTGAGACCGAGCTCATCGACTTACTCGTATATTTACTCCACATCGACATCGACATACGTATCTAAAAGCATGCCTGTTGGAAGCACAATGAACATATCGATTATGAATTCTCAGGTATCAATATTCCACTTCGCTTTGATAGAGACTTTCTATAGGGGATTATCAGAAACGTCAAGTTCTACAAGTGGGCGTTTTCTTACCAGACAATTGTTGACATGGGAATTTATAAATATGCAGGGGACGCTTTGTACAACTTTCAAATTCGTTCGTACTCGTACTACTTTTATCATTATGACTACAGTGATGTGGTAATCAGTAATTCTTCGAACGCTTGCATGGTAAGACTTAGAATTTACGAAATGCTAATTGTTATAGGCCTTGATGACTTCTCAGCCTCAAATCTGTGCAGATTTGTCTTATCAGATTTACGAGATTTGTCCTGCAGGCTATACAAACGTCAACTATCTCTGCCTCGACACTTGTGGAGATGGAAAGGTGCAGATGAACCCCCAGATCGCCCAGTGTGACGACGGAAATGTCAAGAACGGAGATGGCTGCAGCAGCTCTTGATTAATTGAAGAGGGTTATGAATGATTTGTCGATTCAACCCGCAATAATATCTCAGCATGAAATCTTGCTTGCGGCAACGGTAAGCTCCAGGCTTCTTTTAATGAAATTTGAGATGATGGCAATATCCAATCTAACGATGGTTGAAGCTCCAATTGTAAACACGAGGTTGGATTTAAATGAGCAGATACTCAAAATGCTCTGTCTTTTTGTCAATCAAACTGAGGCGATAAAATCAGAGATACTTATCCCTATGTTGAAGATTGCGACGACGGAAATAATATTGACTTTGACGGTTGCAGCGGCAAATGCAACATCGAATTTAATTATGACTGCTCGAATGAAACAGGCGTTGATATTTGAAACACCATATACGATCCACCTACGATTGTAAGCAGTTCATATGACATCAAGTTAAATAAAATCACGATTGAATTCGATGAAGTCATGATGGATCAAGACTTAACAGATTTTGATATAGTTTTCGATATTTCAGGCCCAAACAGTCCATATTCAATATCTTTAAACTACACTTTTGAAGGTAAAAACCTTATTTTTGAGTTTTCTTGAACTCCAATATTATTAGGAGGAATTCAAGAAGTAATCATTCTGCAGCTACTCGAAGTTTCTAAGTTTAAGTCTTTTCGTAAAATTCCTATGAAATCAATGAAGATGTTTACATTTGAAATTCTTGCTCTTCCTGTCAGCGATACGACCAAGAGTGCAGGATCAGGTGCCTCTTACATGTTTGTCATCAGCGGAGTTTTGTCAATAGGAATCGGTATTATCACTGGAGGCTCGATTGAGCTTCTTTGGAGTCTTGCCAACTCATTGCAACTACTATTTTTATTAGGAATGCTTGACCTGTACTTCCCATCAGACCTGCTGATGGTGTATAAATTAATGAAGTACTCCAACTTGGATAATCCATTGTCTGAGCTCGTGAAAAGTAAAGTCAAATTTTTATTTGACTCTATTTCAAATCCACTCAGCGGCGGATTTGGCAGCTTTGGATTTGAAACAACTGAAGTTCTTTATAACTGAATGGATAAAATCTTTTATCTTTTAGTAATGCTCTATTTCCTGCTGTTTTTATCTTTATTAAGTATTTATTTAAGCAAAAAATCAACAAAATTCGCTAATTTTATTAAAAAGAAAGATATGCAGATTCGATACCAGGGGATCTCAAGATTCTTCGTCGAGCTGGTTTTGATAATTACTGTTGGTAATCTGACAAATATTGTATACGGAGATTTTAAAAATGCATTCTCTATAATATCGTTTACTGCATCAATTATTCTGTTAGTGATAACACTATGCTTTATTCTTTACTGCTACTTGTACTGATTTATCTGCTACATCGATATATGCGAGAACCCTGAAAACCATTATAGACACAGATTGTTATTTTCAGAGTTTAAAATCAAAAACGTCCGGAACTTATTTTTCTACGGACATTTTACATTACACAGAGTTTGATTCGCGATTGTGATTGTTTGTATGAAGAACTTTCCCTTGTGCCAGTGAGTATTAATCACCTATATGTCTTTATGGATACTTTACAAGACGTTTTGGGTATACAACCACGTGCTTCCAAACTTCCTGAATATATTCAACAACTTGATCTTGGTGATGTACAGCTGCATGTTGTTTTTATTTTTGGAGGTGTCAAACCCGAGCAGAATCAAGACTTCAGGATTTGTAAGCTTTTGTTACTTTGTGCCAGTATTTTAGCCTATTTTAATACTAGTTTAAAACTAATCATCATTGCACCGATTGCTATGTTTACCTGGCGAATAATATAGATCTGAATAGGAATACTTGCTGTCTTCTTCGTTGTCAACTGGATACTCATATTTCCGATTACTTGTTGACAAGTTAGAAGAAAGATAAAAGAATGTTGATGCAAAAAGACCAAACAGCCTCAGAAGCAACCAAATCCAGACGATCCTCCAAAAGACCGTAAGTTTGAGCATTCACCAGTGTGAATAAGTAAATTATAGCTCAACCAAGTGCAAGAGAGAATTATAACACTTCGAGTCATGCAGACTTAGCGACAAGTAAGAAAACAGAAGACCGAATGCAAGATCCTCCGGATCTTTACCCGGAGAATGAGATATTTGAGCATCGAAGAAAACTGTTCAGAACAGCGAGGTTTATCAACACTCCAAATTATCATAACTAATGGCTGTATATTGCAATGAGTTTATTAAGCATTTACTAAATAATTACTGAGTTGAATATGTGAGAAACTATTTGGTAATAATCTCGCGTTTAATAGTTAATAAAGAAATGTTTAGGCTTATTCGTCACTTTTCAATATTATTTCTATACTCTTCAATACTGTAAATGGTAATTAATGATATTAGTTAATGATATAAATATTCATTTAAATATATCAAAATATTTAATATGCTTAATGTTTGATGATTGAAGTTGTAGTTAATATAATTAATTTTTATAATTCAAATAATTTTATGTTATGTTATATATAAAAAAAATCCAAAATTTTAATTTAATCATAATATTTTACTTTAATATTTTTTCTCACACAAATTTTGCATTTTAAGTAAAAAAATTAAGTAATAAAATACATCAGTTTTAATA
>JAGYYN010044620.1:0-13589 GCA_021441665.1 Euplotes cf. woodruffi 2 WChen-2021 | reverse complement strand
TGAAGTGTTTATTTGCTTCATCGACGTCAATGTCGAGACCGAACTTAATATTGCTGAACCTTTGGGTGGACGTGTGCAACAACCCGTAGTCTTCAGTGTGTATTTCATCAGCGGTATCAAATGCTTCGCTGCTGTTGATTCTTTTAAGCGAGTGATCTTTGCTTTGATTGATGTTTGCCTCAAGCTCTTCGTTTATTCGTGGAAGTAAATCAAATTTGCCCGTTCGCCTGCTTTTACCTGAACTGCCTAAATTTATATTAGCGATGTGGGTTTTAGTAAAAGTACCTATTTGATCGTTCCCGTGCTTGATCTTTATCTTTGAAAGAATAATACTGCTTAAGAACGGAATAATATCAGTATCAATCGCAAGTTTCTTTGATTTCTTTAGTGAAGACAAAACATCGATCAGCTTAAATCACATGCTTGTTACATCGAGTGAAGAGTTGATTCATAAATACAACAAAACATGCATTCCATGGTTTTCGATAAAATGCTCAGCAAACGTTAGTGGAGAAGGGCAGTAAGAGTCATCTTTTGTATCAACAAGCAAGATTTTTAGCAATCTCAGGATTTCAAGTTTAAATGTTGTTGATGTTTTTGATGTCAGAGCTGGTATCAAGTGCTTCACATTTTCAGATATCACTTCTCCGCCTTTAATAAGTAATTTTTCAACAACACCAAAAATAAATCCAAGTTCTTTCATCGATTCGCTATCTTTAGTATCGTTGGCTTTACTGAGTGGCTGAATTCCTGGCTTTGTGATGCCTTGATTGACTCCTTCTTTGATCTCGGAAAGTCTCAGAGTATAGTCAATGAGCTCAGGGATGCTGATAATGCAGTTGAAATATACGGGATCTTGGAGATAAATATCATTTACGAATGCCCAGAACTCTTTTTGAATCGATGAGTGACAGTTGATCCATATATCTGCTGAGTGAACTAGTCACTTGAAAAACTCCTCATTTCATTCTTGCGGTAAAACAAATCGTATTTCAGCAAGCTGCTGAATACTTTTTATTTGAAAGAATTCGCGGGGTGTATGCTCAAGCAATAAGAAAAAGAAAGCTTTAATGAACTTCGATTTGATCTCAGGCTGGTTGTGTATTCATTTTATTGCACAACAGACGGTCTCAAGATATCGATTGAGTAGTCTTTGGCCTTGTTCAACTCACAGTATTCTATTCTTAATGATATTTAGTATCGGTAGCAGGCCATTTAGTCCTCCACAGAATAAAAGTTGATCTTGGAAATCTTCTAAAACAATGACTCCAGTGTTATTCTCTAATGTTCCGTAGTTGTTGCCAATAAGATCCCACACTCCGACATTTGGGGTAGATCTCACTGGAGTATACAGCAGTAAGATTCTCGATAATAGTTTTGAATCAAAAATCGTTAAATTATTTATTGAGTTTGCCTGCTCTTTTAGATATAGGCCTAAGGGATACTCATGGTATATCTTTTTGAATTTCTCAACACTGACTGATTCTTTATAAATAATAACAGTACTGATTTGACCTCAAAAATGCTTAGCAATAGACGAATTTGAAAATTTATCAATTTTATCAGCTTTTTGGGAAATCACAATGCATAGAGAGAACTTGTTTTCCGTTAATGACAGCTTTGACATCGGATCTTCCGAGCATTTTCTTTTCGTGACAGATCGACAGATAATACCATTCTTCTGGATCGAAAGCTCCAAACATGACTCCGCTACTGTTTTCGCCTAAAGCCTGGTGACTAAAGAATCTTACTTGGAGGAGTGTATTTGCCAGAAACAGATCTGTAGTACAGTTGGTTTTCGATGAAGTAAGCTTCAAACCCTCCGACGTCGTCTTTTACAAAAGAAAACAGCATCGAAATATAGTCCTCGGCTTCGTAGTTGAGGTCTTCCATCCTGAACCACAGGCTGATTCAAAAGCACTAAATATTAAGGCACCAAGGTTACCTTGCTGAAAGGATTCTTTTCAAAATGCTTCTTGAAGGTGCTGATGCCGGAATTAAACCCGTTGAAGTAAATGAAGTTCTGCGGCCCTTTGAATACAATATCAGTCGAGAGCATCGAGTTTATGATTTCAAGCGCTATTCAAAGTCTCTCTGCGTAGAGATTGGACTCAAATATGATTGATTTATTTATCAACAAGCTTATTGTCTTTATTAGCATTTTCCTCCCCCACTACAGTCTCCGTCTTCTTGTCCTCGTTTTCTGTGTCGTTGGGTATTTTGATTAAAAGCTTAGCGTAGAGTTCTTCAAAATGCTTCTTTTTGAATCTAAACCCGCTAACGAGTTTCTTTAGCAAAATCAGTAGGTTTTCTCAGATATGTTGGTGCTTTTCATAAAGCTCAGAGTCTGAAGAAAAGGTATTCGCAAATAATGCGTTAATGATCAGCTGAACTGCATCTGTCCTTGGTGTTTTTGAGTATCCCTTCGCCATGGCGTTCAAAACCAAGCTGTTGTTGACTCTGCCGCCAGCAAGCAGTATCATGCGTCTGATAATCTTCATTTTATTCGAGATCTAGTAAATATTAGTCGAGGAGTTACCAAAGTATCAGAATCTCCTTGTTTTTCCAAATACTGAATGATGTCTTTGACTTCATTCGGATTAGTGATCACGTCATTGTTATTGTATTTGTCTAACTTTGGCTGTTTGAATAAAATCTTGAAGCTATAAAAGTGATTGGTCGAATCTATGCACGCGTATTTATTAATATTACTTTTCTTCTGAGTACTTTTCCTCGATCACCTATTAGTATGTAATTAGTACTGTTTTATTTAAAATATTTATGAATGATTAAGTTAGTTTAAAACCTTCGACTTATTGTTGGTTTAAAAATATACTCAACACATAAACTATTAAATTTGTCTAGCATCTCGTTGAATCAAAAGTACATCAAAGATCTCGAGTAATAATCAAATTGTTGATAGTGATAATACAATTTTTATTATCAGAGCTAAAATCATTTCAGCTACTGATTGGCCAGGAGTTATGCTACAATGTGTAGAGAGATGATAAAAATTAATTTTACTTTGTCTGGTTTGGTAGTTGCCTCCATCGTTAAGTAATATTTAAAATTTATTATCTAATTCAATTATATTTATTTCTTTTGCTCTAAAAACTCAAATTTTATTTCTTGCTAAGATTTAAATAAATCAGCATTCATAATAATTTTAACTTAATAATAAATGGAGTTTGAAAAAGCAAGACCTCTTTCTAAAACTTCAACTGCAGATATGCGGTCGAGAGACGGACTTGTAAAGACACACAGGGTGTACTATAAACACTCAAAGAAATTAAAAATAAAATCAAAAGAACAAACCTTTAAAAATATCAATATAAAGCATTCCCCATTTAGATTTTCCAAGTTTGATCCAAGTATGCCTGATTTCACGAGTATTTTTAGAAAAAGACGGAGCTCCGAAGATATAGCAAATCCTAATGTAAAAGTGCAGAAGCTTTCAAGACCGTTTACATCGAGGGTCACTCACGATGTAAAGACCAGTGCATTCTCCGCTGTTGATATGAAGTACGTTTCGCATCATATTTCTAGATCTCAAAAATCAAGTATGAAGTCGCTAATGCATTACGAGCACAGCAAGAACAAAACAACTAAGCTTTCACAGATCAACATGCTGGCCCCCAGAACTGCAATCCCAGGAAGGCAAGGATTAATTATTTTATACCAAAAATTATTATTTATACAGGAGGCCAAGCACGATTCTTTCAGCTAGAAAGAACTCTCCAAAGTTCTCGGGGTAAGCTTGAAATTCTCTCAGTGCTTATGTTTAGACTCAACGTGATCAGCAAGTGGCTGCCGACAACGAGAGACCAGTTCTTCGGTACGTAGTCTATCTGAGGCTCTCAAAATTTATGTCGATAAGTAATAATCAATAAACACATGAGCGATCTGTTTATTTAGACAAGCAGACTTTTAAAGGATCTGAAAGCGGAAGGAGCATCACGAGGTGGACTGAAAGAGAAAATAAAGATATTTCATTAAAACTAAAAATCCTTAATCCGACACATAAAACTGCTGCGAAAAAGAGGATGGACAATGAAGCTGAGAGAATACTTGAAACGATGAGACAGGACCACAAGCAGCTGTCGCTTTCGCTAAAGCAACTTATTAGTGCTGGCATTACAGATCGGACTCTTGAGCCGAACCAAGTGTACCCACTTGAAATATTCTGAGACAGAATTCCGCTATACGTGAAGATCAAAGTAAAATAAAGACAGAAATCCAATTAATATTTATACGAAGTCAAACGATCAAGATGATGTTTCTGAAAACGAAGAGTCAGTCTTTAATTCGAATGCTTATATATTCCTAATGATGATTCTGTACAAGCCTCAATTGCTAAGAAAATTTTTAAAATCATCACATATTTACTTAAAAATCTTTAAAATCACAAAATCAAACTTAATATTGATAAAAATAAAGTATATATCGATCTAATGTCAATTTATCCTCAAAATTTAATGCGCTATCGGCAAATATTTTTTGCTTTAACATAAACCAAAGGTGGAGTTTTATATTGGTGTTTAACACTCATTAATTTGATTAACTTTAGGCAAGCTTACTTTGATCTGAGAATGTACATGTCAACACAAAACAAGCAGCCACACAGTAAAGAATGAGATTACAAGTGAAACGGAAAATATGCATCGGTAGATTTAAAGAAAGACCTCGGTGCTCCAATCAGCGATTGTTTACTGTACATTTCACTCACTTCAAAAATCGGAATGAAGATTCTATTCGCCTATTGATACGAAAGAGATCCACCTCCAGCTGAAATCGTCAAGAATAACCTTGGTAAGTTATTTATGAACAAATATTTAGAGAGCGAGTCTTTCATCGCAGCAATGACGAGAAGAAAGCTCACAGCCAAAGAGATTATCTACAACAAGATCGAAGAAATGGTAAGCATTCACCAAACTACTGATCACTCACCTTAACCTAGATCGACCCCGACAACTACGACATGAGGAAAGAGTTCATGGATGAAGTAAGACGCATCAAAGCCAAAAGAGCCAACAGCGCAAGGACAGCTTCACAAAGCATCATGGCAAATATGCAGAGGAAGCAGACTTTATGAATGAATGCTAAAAATGACATCCTCACAACGTAAGGCTATATTTGACTCTTTTAGCAACGAGAGAATTAAGAAAGTCAAAAGACGGAGATCGATGATTGAAGTCGCAGAGAGAAAGCACAAGATCTTCTTGTTAAACAAACATAATTATAAGTAAAGAGTTGCAAAAGCAACGAGAAGCAGCTAATAGAAAAGCCAGAGTTGTCAAGGTCTGGAGTACCATCATTTGCATGTCCAAGTACATCGAGCTCTTCTCTAGGTATTTAGTATTTTTATCTCAAGGCATAATAACCTTGTGCTTAGTGAGTTCCAGGCAAAAAGGATCTATGATGATAGGTCTTCTGATATTCAAAGTGACCAGCCAGTTCATAGTAGCATTCAGTAGTGGTCAATCGGGGAAAGATTTTTAGATAAAAATAGTAATTATTCAATTAAATAATCAAAACAAATAGTGCTTTCATCATAGTATTTTGAGACTTGTTTAGTACAGTCTCAGTGTAAATTACTAACTTAATTGTTAAGTAAATAAACCGTATTGATTTAATGCACAATTGAAAAATTAATTAAATTGTAAATATAATAATGAAGGAGTATAAACGGTACTTTATCAAGAAAGAAAAACAACTTAAGGAGATCAAATCAGAACTGAGAAAGCTATCAGAAGACACAAGAATCGAGCATAAAAAAATGATCGAAATGCTGAAGCCAAAGCCGAAAGTTCAGTTCTTAGACCAAAGGTAAGTTAATTTGATATTATTAATAATTGCTTACCGATACCAATCCCGTTCTTATCCATTATCAAAATCTACAAATCGGTTATAAATAATACAAATGACTAACGTATCAAAATTGGAGTCTGTAAAAGCTGCCAAATATATAAATGTCGATATCAAAGTGAAAGATAAAATAATTACGTAACATACATTTTAAATAGTGAAATTATATAAGTTAATTTATATCCATTTGATTGCAGTAAAGCTCCAACTGCATTGCTATCTGCTCTGGCTTGCAACTAGCCACATCATCTATTTACATCTGTAGTTATCGATGGTAAAAAGCAAGTGCTTTACAGCAGTCGCGAAGGATTAGTAATCAATACATTTTAAATTAAGCGTCTTGCACACACTCTTCCCCTTCTCTGCATCGAACTCGAGGATCACTGAAAATAAGTGACGGAGGTTAAGAATCCATCTGGTGGCTTGAGATTGCTGATATTAGATATTTTCAACTTTTACTGATTTTAGTTCATTTGGTATGGGCTTAGACCTGAAGGGGTATTTTTAACTATAAAATATTGACTGATTTTGTATTTGCGAAAGAAAATAAAGATAGGTTATGTAAATGTAGTTTTGGTAAAGAGGAGATATGATTTTGGTTCAGATTTTTGTAAATTTATGAGGAATCTTATTTGATATTCTTTTGGCTATTGCTTATTGCAGCATTTATTTTTGATTATGTGGTATTTATATATATGCATAATTCATATAGTTTTAACTCGATTGATGAAACAAGTGCAAATTTATTGAGACTTACATCGATAAAATTTGAACACTTTCGAAGTGAACCGAAATCTCCAGCTGTTAATGACTTTAATACAAAAGAAAAACTGATTTCTCCTTCAAGAAAGAAAAAAGTAAGGAGGACTGCAAAGACGATTGCAAGATTGTTAAGTAGAAATTGAAATAAAAGCATGCATAATAACTGAAAAATTGAAGTCAAGAACGATTGGACTCCGTGAATAAACCAATATTCTAAAAATAAATGCTCTCGATATAGTAGTCTGAATAAATCATCTCAGCCTTCACCATCTAAAGCAATTTCTATTTACTCTAATCCAGCAGAGTTCGCAAACTTTATAATTGAGCTAAAAGACAAGCAGTATCAAAATTGAGAATTTTTGAAGACCTTATCAAACGAGTGAAAATGAGTCAAAAAATCACCTTCAATCGCATTCGAAGAAGAACCAAAAAATTTTGTTCAAAACGAAGTCAAAATGACATCAAAGACAGCTTCGACTGCCCATACAAGCTTTCGGCAGTCTTGAATGTCGGGGTTCAATCTGCCGCAGGCGAACCAAAAAGACATTGGAGTCTCTCTTTATAAGCCAAAGATATAGATAGATCTTTCAACAAAAATAAAAAATTCGTTGTGCGACGCAAGCAAAGAATGCAAATAAGCAAGGCTATGACAAATAAAAAGAAACTTGACACGATTTATATAAATTCAAGCTTGCTCAAGAGCCAAAACATCACCTGGATGCACCCGATGCTGAGAGCAGTCAATTTTCATCCTGAAAGCTGTCCCAAGCAAACCGACTAATTTCGAAGTTGCTAATCTTCAACTATTCA
Source organism: Euplotes cf. woodruffi 2 WChen-2021 (assembly GCA_021441665.1). Lineage (NCBI taxonomy): Eukaryota > Ciliophora > Spirotrichea > Euplotida > Euplotidae > Euplotes > Euplotes cf. woodruffi 2 WChen-2021. Next base: position 6,152 of record JAGYYN010044620.1, on the reverse strand, counting down.
TTTAAAAATATCAGTTTTGACTGAAAATATATTATAAAATATTTTGAGCTTCAAAATGCTGAGTTTTCGACATAGAGCAAAGTTTTTGAGATTGATTAGATATCCCCGATTTTTCTTTTCATCACCAATAGGTACGAATAATCTGTGTAAAATGGTTCAATAAAAACACAAAATAAGGGACTAATTAAAAATACAGATGATGTGCTGAGTAAATACTCGCTGACCTCAGGTATCGAGATCCATTGCCAGCTTCAAACAGAAACAAAGCTGTTTTCTAGTTCTCCAGTGCCAAGACTGACTGATGCAAGTAATAATTGCGCCAATTTTGTTGACCTTGCATTTCCTGGAATGCTTCCAGTACTAAATTCAGAGTGCCTGAGACTTGCAGTTAAAGCATCCCTTGCCCTCAAAGGAAGCATCGACAAAGACAACGGATATGGTAGGAAGATAAGATAATTGCATTTAGATATTCGGTTCGATAGAAAGCACTACTATTACGCAGACCTTCCTCAAGGCTACCAGATAACGCAATAAAAGAACATCCTGTTATGAAAGACGGATATCTCCGGTACTTCAATCGAAACAATGAAGAAACAAAGATCAATTTAGAGAGAATCCAGATCGAGCAAGACTCAGCTAAAAGCTTCCATGACTTCGAAGACTACTCTGGGATCGATTACAATCGAGCTGGAGCTGCCCTCCTCGAAATCGTCACATATCCTGAGATTACTCACCCGACCGATGCGAAGATTATTGTGAGAGAACTACAAGAAACACTAAAACTTTTGAATATTTCGCAGGCAAATATGGATGAGGGCCAAATGAGATGCGACCTTAATATTTCTCTAAAACACAAAACTGATCATACAAAGCAAGGCAACAGAGTTGAGCTTAAAAACGTGCAAGGAGTCAGATTTGTCGAAAGAGCAATCGAATGCGAGATTCTCCGTCAAGCTGAACTTTTAGAGCAAGGTCAAAACTTCCCAGTCCAGACGAGAAGATACGATGTCAAATCGGATTGTACTGTTTTACTTCGAGAGAAAGAAGCAGACCTTGACTACAGGTTTATGTATGATCCTGATATTCCGAGCTACTTCATTTCTCCTGAGTTAATTAAGTCAATTGAGTCCGAGATCGGCCTGATCCCCTTTGACTACAAAAAGAAGCTAATTGAGACCTACCAGCTGTCAGTCGAACAAGTGCAGTATATGTACTCTCTGCCTGAACTCGTTGATTACTTTAAGACCCTCTGCGAACAACTGAAAGGCACAGCAGATGCACAGCAAGTTTACTTCTGGATCTTCACGATATTTGTCGGCAACTGAAGTAAGCTTAGTAAACTCAATTAAATAGGAGCGAAGGAAATCGAAGACTTCAAAGCAAAAGTAATGCAAATATACTACAAGCAAAATTAAATCTCACTTTAATTTACAATAACACAGCATTTTTAGATTGACCAATGAATCATTGAGATTGGTAAAGATGGAAAGACTAAAAATAAAATGATCGGTATTATAATTTTATATTCATAAATACACAAAATAACGTGCAATTTTTAAACTACTCGTCTTTGTCTATGAATGCACCGACTGAGTCTTGATTGTTTTGCCCGTCGTATAGAGCTAATCAAGCTTCAGGCTGAGTCTAAGATCCTTTTCTCAAATGCTAAAACTGTGCTTTACGAGATTATTGATGGGGATCCAAGAAGTCCGTACGAAATAGCAAAGGAAAAAGACTGGATCGACGACCAAGTTAAAGACATCGCCCAGATCAACCAGATTATGGATGAGGTCATTCATAAACATCCTGCAGTTGTGAAGAAGGTTCTTTCATTCGGAAATAACAAGAAAGGCGGACCGATCATGTTCTTAGTCGGAGAGTCGATGAAAGCACTCAAAGCTCAGGGTAATCCTGAGTATGTTCAAAAGTATCTCAGAGATAAGATATTTCAATAATAAATTAAATTTATTGAGCTAATATCACGTCTTGAAAGCTAATTATTAATAAATAAATCGTTAAAATTATTGTATATTAGCAAAATTAAGTGAATGTGATAAATCAACTAATATTTAGATGATATTATAATTATTAAGGTTAATATTGAATGCTCGATAAGTATGGCTTATTCTTCTTTTTGCTCTTCATCATTATCTTCGTCGTCTTCGGGTCCAGAAGCAGGGACGATCATCACAATATGAGTACCATGAAGCAGTATAGTTCCAAGTCTGGCAACAACTTTTCGTTTTCCTTGACTATCGGAGTTATCGTTTTAACTTAAATTTAAATAGAAATAAAAAATTATAATAAAATATGACGGATTACTACACAATTTTTCACCGCGTTAATTTCAGGTTAAAGCAGTGTATAAGATCCTTGAGCTTGATAGAAAAGCGACTAAAGATGATATTATTTTCAACTTCAAGCGTCTGTCAAAGAAATTCCACCCTCTCAACAGCAAGATCGATATGGCCACAAACGCGCAGCAATTTGCGAATGTCTGTGAGGCGTTTGAAGTCCTTTCAAATCCTGAGTACAAAGCGATTTTCGATGCCTACGGAGAGAAGGTGCTCAAGCACGGCTTTGAGCCAGAGAAGAACATGAACTTTTCAGGGATTTACCAGTGGAAAGGCAACTCTCATGAGATTTTCAACTCGTACTTCGACACCGGGGAGGAATTCAAAGCCAAGCCAATCGAACATGAGACTAATTACTATACTCACTTTAGTAAAGAGCTAGAAGAACAGAAGTTAAAACAAGTAAGCGGTTAAATTTATCTTTGCAGGAAGAGGAGAGAGCTATTCCCAGACCAAGAGACCTCGAAACCACTATTGACTGTAATATTAAGGACTTTATGGAGGACACACAGCTCAAGGACATCCTTCTCAAGGATCTCAGCATTGATTTAAATAAACAAGTGCTTGAGTCTTTTAGCCTGCACAGATTAGTTGAGATCCCGAAAGGAGCAGATGCAAGTAAACCATTCCAGTTTAATATACAAAGTAAGAAATTAATCAACATTCAGACATTAAGCCTTTCCTTCAGTTAAATTTACTTTCTCGAAAATTTAAATATGAATTTATCAAACTGACAACACTCAAATATTTTGATGTCTCGATACAATTCTTGAAATTTTAAGTATTTAAACACACGTAGAGTTGTTGGCTAGCCACCCAGATGAAGTGAAGGCATTTGCTTGAAAGTATCTCAGCATCCCTGTGAATATAATCAACTCGACAACAGTCATAAAAATCAAAAATGAAGGCATGCCGTATACCGAAACAGTGATTGTCGATGACCCCGAAAACATCGAAAACGAAGGCAAGAAGGTAATCGAAATTAACAAATGCGGAGATCTGCATCTAAAATTCAACATCAAGTTCCCAGAAGACCTGAGCTTTGAGAAAAGAGAGAAAATAGTCAAGATTTTGAAAAATGAAGACCAAGAGTAAATAATATGTTTCGTTTCAATTATTTGATTCGTTAAGTCCCATATTCTGTCACGTCTTCGAGGACAACATTTAAAAAGTCATCGAATCCTCTTAGGGTACCAACGAATTCTTGTTGTTCCCTCATGATAACCCACACTTTGCTATTTATTGACATATCAAGTACAGCGTAAAAAAAGTAAAATTTATATTTTAAATTCAGTAGTAGTTCGAGAGGGAACATCTGCCTTTCCTTGGTCTCTGGAAGTGGCTGTGGATCTTCAGTTGACATTAACTAGACTTGAAATCGAAATTAATTAAATATTTAGCGCACATGCATAATTCAACAGGAGCTTGGAAAGTGAAATCAACTATTTTATGATTGTTTTTAAACCTGTAATTATCATATCTTCACTTAAGATGTAAAAAAATTATTTTCAATTTGTAATTCACATTTTCGTTGTCTATTGTATTAAACAGCAGTCTTGTAGCTTTATAAAAATGCTCAATAGTCCTGTTTTAGTATAAATAAGCAACATTTGATTATAAAATATATTGAATTTAATATAAATTTGGTGCTTACAATCTTTGGATTTAATAGTAAAAAATAAAAATACAAACTCAAAATGTTGTAAGCTCATACTGACACAGTTTAAATTAAATATGGAACGTTAGAGCCAAGATTAATTGTAAAAGTCAAACTGCTTAAAATCTTCGAGTTAAACGAGAGCCAACAAATGACTTCACCGAGCTGCTTGGTATTCTCTGTTCTATCATGGCCTGAGCTCCAGCGCTCACCTGCGGCGGAGCTGCTCTTGCTGGTCGATAACTAGGGTGGCTCTGCTGCGGAGTCGGCTGATACGTTGGTTGAATCACTTGCTGATTTGGATTCGATAGTTGGCTTGCTTTTGAAAAATTACTCTGAATTACATTCGCTTGAGAAACTTCATGATTTTGGGCTGTTGGAGGACTCTGGGCTACTGGGCGGTTCTGAACAGTTTTCTGCACAGCATTTTGGACGACTTCCTGAACGACATTCTGGATAGTGGCTTGAGTAGCAGAAGCAATTTGATTTGTAGCTAGCTCCTGAGTTTGAATTGCAGTTTCAATCTTTTCCTGCGGTTTATTATCAACTGCTTTTGGAACTTGTGTTATAGTCGTTTCACTTGTGTTTGGTGTTTGTTTATTTTCAAGAGTATTATTTTTGCTTATTTGAGTTGGACCTGAAGGTGATTCAGTCTTAGAAAGATGACCGTAATCTGCTACAACCGCTTGAGCTTCTTTTTGATTGACAATATTTGTTTCAAATTGTTTTGGGCTTTCAGTTTGTTTTTGGCTTTCAGTTTGTTTTGGGCTTTCAGTTTGTTTTGGGCTTTCAATTTGTTTTACTTCGGTCTTTTCTGCTTCATTAGGCTTCACATTTGTAGCTTCAGTTGACTGTTTTGCTGAGTTCTTTTGAGCAATCTTTTGTTCTATCTCTTTAGCAGTTTCCATATCTGGCTCTCCTCGATAGATTTCTTCTCCTTTGTAATAAGCAATAACATAAGGGTCATCTTCAACATTGTACTCTTCTTCAGTAGATTTCAGCGTGTCTTTTGAAAAGTCGACTTTCATTGTGGGAAATTTATCGGAAAATGAATTTTCGACATCAACTTCAAAATTTGAAGTACTATCCATGAATAAATTAAATATTCCGTCAAAAATTCCACTTTCAGAGCTTGATAAGTCAACAAATAAAATAACAGCTCCTTCGTCTTTATGCTTATTAACGAAGCTTTGAATATCTGGAGGATTAGTGGCGTATCTGACGGGGTATCCAGCAGTTCAGGTCTGAGCCGCAAGCATCAATACAGCAATTCAAAATACAAATGAGCCCATTTTATTATTATATTCTTCATTAAATTTTTTTCGTTAACTCCCTGCCTCTCTTCATAAAATAAAATAAAAATATGGTAAAATTCACCTCAAATCCTAACCAAACCCTGCTACTGCGCCTATTTTGAATATTGCTCTCTTAATACGGCCCCAAATACCGGGGGTTTTAGCGATTTTTCAAAAGCTACTGGGTTTAGTGTTTGATGAGACGGATGATTAATTTGGTGTAGATGGATCTGGCTGAGACTGGCAGCAGAGGTGATAGAGAAATTCAAGATGTTGGCGAGGCTGAAATGGTTATTGATAAGGTGCTCAGTACTGGACAGAACTTTTATAAAGCCCAGGCTTTCACTAAAAGCGACTTTGGTGATCTTAATAGCCATCGAAGCAGAAGATCGAGAAGTCAACATAGCAAAGCCTCGGGTATGATATAATTTTAAACTCTTTTAGCTGTTTATTTTTCTGTAAAATCATTTTTAGATCAATAAACTTGGATTATGAATTAGATGAGATTGAATTTTAGATCGGAGTGAAGAGTTCTTTTGTTAATGTGCTGGTAGAATAATCGTGAAAATACTATAATGATTTTAATAAAAAATAAACTTGATTGTATAAAATTAGAAACTTCCTAATTTGAATCATGAATAAAATTAAAAAATTATTAATATAATTTTTTCCAAATTTTTCTATTTGCTTTTAAAACTTCAATAAATTTTCTAAAAATATAGGAGATTCAGTGAGATCTCACAAAGGAAGCAACTTTCTCCAATCTAAAAGAAGTGGGAAATCAAACAAATCCATGACTCCAGCAAGGTCTCAAGGATCATTGAAATCAGCCCAAGGGTTAAATAC
>JAGYYN010044614.1:0-18405 GCA_021441665.1 Euplotes cf. woodruffi 2 WChen-2021 | reverse complement strand
AACCAAACGAGACTCAGGTTTTGAGTATTTTATATTTATACTAAAAATCAAAGTCATTTTTAGCGGTTTTTGGTATTACCGATTTTGGGGTATAAAAAAGGATATTTTAATAGCATTTTAAACTCAACTGAAGAACGCTTAAGCTTTGTGTTTTGCATGACTACTATAAATATTTGATAGACTTTGCTAATTGCCCCAGAATTGGTTTTATTGTGTAAATTTAAATAAAAATTGAATTATGGAAGATTCGTACAATATTATCCCAAATATCGACATACTTGGCTGGAACCTTAGGCATAGCGATGCGTTTTACAAAATTATAACCGTGGATTCTAAGTGGAAGCGCAAGAAATTAGCGGTTAAGGCTTCAGATGCACTTAAGAAGCTCAATCGCAAGGCAGGAGTCGAGACGAAGTAAAGTTTTAATTTTTTTAAATATTAATTTGCCATATCAAAAATTATTCTTAGTACTTTATGATAATCATCTTTATCAAGCTAAAATAAGATACTTTAAAATATAAATATTACAAAGCAAAAAGTAACTAAATTTAACATACTCAAAAATATTTATCTAAATTCGTCAGTTTACTTAATTTGCAATATTTTAACTGATGAATGAAGCTTATAGCAGTTTGATTGAATATAAAAAAGCTTTGAAGATATCTTAATATTATCTTATAGCTAAAATAGTATTTTATAAATAAAAATATAATTACCAGTAGTAATTAAACAATCTAAATTCGTAATCTTTAGCATTTCCAATTCACTAATAAACTCAACAATGTCGAGGGGAGGAATTCTTAGCAACTACGAAATGCGGAGAAAGAAGCAAAAAGACAAGCACCAGTCCTTTTGAATGCAAAACTGGAGGGAAACCCTTGCAAATGTCAGATCAAAGCACATCAAGAACGAACTTGTCCACAAAGTGATGGACGGCTGCATGCTTGACCTTACTGACCCCTTTGAAGATGCAAATAAGGAAGCCAAGACACCGAGTTCTTCAACAGATAAAAAATTAGCGAAAGAAGAGCAACTGAAGAATTTTTACGATAGCCTAAGTAATTTACAAAATGAAGTGTTTAATGAAGAAGACTTAAAAGGTAATCGATTGTACTAATTCAACTATTTTAGCGTATAAAGCAAGACGAGAGAATATTAAAATCCTCGTCGCGTCGACTCTTTCTTTTAATGACATCAAAAGCCAAGATAATTCAACTAAATAACGCGCAAGTAAGGATTGCTCGCTGATATCTCTACAGAAAAGCAATAAATTGATTAATTTTGGAGGAGAAAGCCCAAGCAACCAAAGGAGGATCAAGATCACTCATACTAAAATACTAAGCTTAGGCTCGATGGCTATTGATAATACAATTAGCAAACAGCATTTTCGACAGGATTCATTAGAAAAATTAACCGCAACAAAGAGGCTATAAGCGCTGTAAATCCGAATCAAAAGTCGGTCAATGATTTCATTTTCAGCCAGATTGAAGAAATATTTTGAGTAAGCTGTGAGTCTCACCATTAGAACATCTCTTGCAGTAGGAAGACTGGAAATCTCAGTAAGTAAAGTTATGCAAATATCCAAATAATAACTTGCATTATTAATCGACAAAAAACAGTCTAATTTTGCATTTGTGTCTAGACAGCTACAAAAAGATGCACAAATCTCAATTTTGAGAATACAGTACGCTTTGAGCTTAATTTGTTTAGTTAAAAAGAGATTCAAAATGATAAGCAATCCCAAAGTGTATCTTGCTGTCGTGTAATTTATAGCGATGCAAACGCAGTCAAGACTAAAGGATTTGCAGTTAAAGCTATCGTTGATCAAGTGTTTAAAGGAAAAGATGCAATTAAGATATTTGACTTTAAATAAATTTTACGAAGAAATTACATCTGATAGCACTAGGTAAACCAAAATACCTCCTTTAATGACTCTGAAAGCATAAATCACCTTTATTTTGGTTTTAACCACAATCGTGTTGATATAGAGAATACACAATCAGACGTCTGTGCTTTGACTTCTACACGTCTGTCTCCGACGAGTGCTTAGAAGCGGAAAAATAGCTCTTTCGCGCATAAGCTAAACATTGGGTCGCTGAAGTTCGTCGACGGAATGAACTGTGAAAGCATGAATAATGTGAGGAAGAAGCGGCTGATACAAAACTTTACTTCGGTTACTTATGCAATCCTCTACAAGATCATGGAGATGCCGGAGTTTTACATCCTCAAAGGTAACTAATTGGCTCATACACCCGTGAGTTCATAAGATCTCGCGAGTTTCGAAATATAATGTGAATTGCAAATATATTTAGACGATATCATGGTCATGATCAAGTTTTTGGAGAGCAGGTCGCCCCAAATCTCAGATTTCCACTTGTATAAAAGACTTAATGCAATCGGAGAACCTGAAGTTGTTAATCATCTGTTTGATGAAAACGAGATTAAAGGGTTTAAAGGACAACTTGAAAAGACAAGTCATTCAAGATATGCGATTGCCAACAAGAAAATGAAATTTGCAGTAATTCAATGCGTAATTATTGATTATAGCAAAAGAACTCGTCAATTAATAAAGGCAGCAACCTTTCGACTTCTGCGTCTCGCTTTTCTTTAATCAGTCCGATATCTAGTAACCAGTCATTATTGAACAAAAGGAAGTTGATGATTTCAAAGTCGAAAATAAATAAAAGTGATTGAACGGAAAGCAGTAAATATAACTAACTATCATGACGAGCAGCAGACTGAATTCTCAAAGCAGATACAGATAAACTCCTCTCAAGACTTTTCAAATAACATTTCAGGGTCGAACCTGCATAGCCCGGCGATATCAAAGCGGCCTCAATCTACGAAGAACCATCGGAACATAAAATAAGCTCGAGGTGATGCGGGGAAAAGTATTTGAGCCTCGACTCGACTTCGAAGACTTTTGCGAAGTTGAGTTTAAAACTGAAGGCCAACCAGAAGCACTATATCTCTTCGTATATCTGGTATTTGGAGAAAACATATTCGAGTACTTTGTCAGATACATTTTAAAACTGCAAAAGCCAGACATGTACTATACCTTCAGCAATAACTACGGGCTGTACCTCAGAAAATTTGAAAGTCCGGCTGAAATGTAAACAATTTTATTTTGAATAAAATTAATTTCAATCTGCATTTTAATTAAGATCATCCACTGAAATCGGTAAATATTGAACAATAAAAATACAGTCAATATTAATAAAAATAAATTATTTTATCAAAATTAAAAATATAAAAAAAAAGACATTTAGTTATTTTAAGTGAACAGCAGATCAACTAAAAAAAAAATACATCTAATTTGCATTTTACTGTGGTTTTAATAATTAGCGGTGAGATTTAACAAGATCAATGGTAAAAGACTATGATTGAGAGCACTATCAAAGCACTGCAGTTTTTTAGCAATTACTGCGCACTGCAAGTCCTCTGTCTGCTTATGCTCAGAGCAGCCCATATAACATCTGCAGCTTTACTTGAAGGAGTCAGTGTGCAACAGGCAATAGAATTAGTCAGTTCGTTCGTTTACCTCTACTGGATACTGATACTCGTCCTTTGAATCGCTATCGCAGTATCATCGATGGCTGAGTACTTTTTAAAGGCAGTTCTCAGGCCAAAGCAGAGAAGCGTGCATTCTCAGATCGCAAAAGGGCTTTTTAAAACTCAAAAAGAACTCATAGAGTGACATAGACGAATCAAAGAGTCACAAAGGAATAAAAGATACTATGAACAGCTGAGTGAAAGTGATGAGTCCTCAGTAAGTGCAATCGGTGGTAGATTATGAAAAAACAACAACAGACAATTTAAGCCAAATTGGTATCAAAGCTTAAGACTTAAAAAAGATAAGCAAATGAACAATAATATCAAAGTTTTAAAAACCCCAAAACTGATCTCAGACATTTCTGATGAAGAGACCTATGATATCTCGACTAAACGGCAAGATGGAGGTTATAAAAGAGACAGTCGGATATCCTTTCTTGATGATGAAATCAAATGGATTGCAAAGACTGTTTATAATATTGACTACAACATTGACCCTATAGAGAAAATAATTGCTTTTGAGAACCAGTCGTCGTCTCCTTAAAAACTGCAGATTGTTTAAATTTTTCAAATATCTTTACTGTTTTATTTTTAATGCTTTCTTTGTTGAAATAATAAATATTTATAGATTCGTTATTCAACATGATGCTTCTATCTCATTAGAGTATAGATTTTCTGTTCGCTTGGTTTCTTCATCTTCATATTTTTCAAGTTGCTGTTGCAAATCGTACTGTAGTTTTTCAAATACCGACTGGTCATATCCGCGTGGTTTGTATCAATCTCTGAACATGCCTCTGATCTCTCTACCGACTGATTGCAGGTTGCATTCAGCTGTCCGGAGAGCTGGTTTTTGCTAAGCAAAGAGTACTGCTTACTCATTGTATTCTGATTAGCGTTCCTGAACCGCTTCGCTGCTTCTTTCTGTCATAAAGTCTCAATTGAGTCCATTGTAGAGTCGATCTTTTTAAACTTCTGAGTCGCTTTGTTGCTCTTCGCTCCAAGATTGAAGAAATCCACGATATTTTGGACCCCGTTGATTTTGATGTTGCTTTTCGATATATTTTTGACATTCTTCGGCTTCGATTTGAAATTCGAGTCGATCTTTCTTAGAGTAATTTGCTTGGACTTGAACTTCTCTAAATACAAGCTGTCGTTCTTGCGAAGATGCTTAGACTTGCCCGATGTCGACCGAATCTTGTTATGTTTTGAATGTCCAAGTGAAGACACTGGTCTTTTTAGCTTGTCTTCTTTACTTTGCTTCTTGCTCGTTGACTTCCTCTTCGACTTTGACTTAGACTTCTTGCCTTGCTCGTGATACGCGTCGATGGTGTTTTTAAAATGCTCTTGCGTGGTGAGCTTTTGCCTTGTACTGTCGAATATCGGGTCTCTGATTTGCCTTAGCATGTAAAGCGGAGTGCTTGTCTTCCTCATCGAAGAATTCGACTTGTTCGAGTGTATTTCTGTCACCAGATTCTTTTTGTTCTTGTTGTACTTGAACAGCTTCGACTTGATCGACGGTTTTTTAATTGTGATTAACGATGATGAATACCGACTGTCTCCAACGCTTGGGTTTCTGCTATTGTGAAGAATCAAGTTTTTCGCTTTATTTTCGACCCTTTGAACTAGCGTTATTTCGATGTCTGCGGAAATAGCTTTTTTGTCTCGAGTGCTTTTGTTTCTTTTAGAATGCTTTGAAAGTTTTTCTTTTCACTTATTAAGTATGAAGGAATCTTTATTGCACTCACATGCTGAGTACTTCATTCGTAAAGTGAAGGTTGCTTAAAACATTGAGACTCGATTGATATACTGTGATTTGTATTAGCCTTATCTTTGATTTTTATCTTTAGCTTATTTAAGATTGCCAAATAGCCCTTGATTATTCTTTAAATCGTCTCATTTGAACGAGAGCCCTCTCCCAGTTCTCATTCAAATTCTGTTCGAATTACTGCTAGTTATTGAATTATTGATTGTTTTATAATTCAGCTTTAAATAGTTATTAAAATTGCTTCCATTTGCCTTAACGCTCAGATTATGACTTTTTCTTCCAGATGCAGATAAATTTTCATTACTAAATCCAGTTTCAATTTTGCTCTTAATCACTCCATCATGAGTTGCGAAGCAAGACACGATAATCTGTGATGACATGGATACGCCATTATTCGCGTTTTCAGCTGATTGATTGACTTGAATTTGTGAGATATGATCATTTCGTGAATTATTATTTTTCTATGCAAAAATAACCCAATTTCCGCTTACTCTTTTTAATAGTGTCATCTGACACATACTGCATAATATCAGGTGCTTTATTGCTGACTAAGCTAGTGTTGTCTTCATCTCAAGTAAAGATGTAATCAGACTTGCGCCTTTGCCTGCTGTCAAAGGAATTAATACTAGTTCTATACTCAGTCTTCTTGACGCTCGACTCGATAAGTCTTCAGTGATCGTCATTAAGATAATCAAGTCTCTTCTTAAGCCCTTTTATATCCTGCTCGTACCTCTCTTCCTCTCGTTTACTTCTGCTTTGTGATTTCAGTGTTTTTATCACCAGACGGGTTGATTTGGATCAGCTGCGCTATCTTTTCAATCGTCCTTCCTTCCCCATCGAGATCTGCGAGTTTTAAAGGCGGCTGGGTCTGTACGTCTCTTCTTACTGAATTTATTTCTGTATAATCAGTGTTATCCAAAATTATATTACAAGGCTGTTTGAGACAAGTATTTTTAGTATTAATAAACAAGCAAAATTTTATGCTAATAAAAACTGGTATTTTAGCGTTTATAATGTAAAAATATGCTAGATTTAGTACCTGGATAGTAATAATTATCATCCTCAGCTGGACGGTCTTTGTGATCTGCCTTTTTATCTTCTTTATTCGGCTTGAGTTTGACAGCCAGTTTGGGCTTGACGTCAATTGACTTAAACTGAGGCTGAAGTGTATTTAAGTTAGACGGGTCGATTAGTAATAAGTGGCTCTGTCTTTCCTTTGCTCACTCCTCGCTATAAGCAGTCGTCGTGATCGGTGTTAAAATAATATAAAATTACTGCTGTTTTTGCTGCTTTTGGCTAAACCGCTCGTTTCATAGCTTATTCAGCTGGAGGTAAAGATCAGGATGAGGGGTTGTATTGCAAAGGCTTAAATCTGCTTACTTTCTCCAGTGAGTCAGTTTTGGTGGTTAAGTTGTGCCTGCTGCTTTCTTTTCCTATTAACAAATTCGGATGGGTGTTCTCGTCATCTGTAGAGACGTTGATGAAGTTGTTATTTTAGCGTCTGCACAGGTATTTGCAGTGGCAAGTCCTTTGGCTTTGCCTTTTCATCAGTTTTATCTATCACAGTTAGAAATTGGACTTACTTGGGTTTAACACTGCTATTTCAACTAGTGGATTTCGAGCTGGAATTTTTAAAGGCATCTCAACGCTTTTATTTTGATTGATGGTAATTTTGCAGTCCTATTCATTAAGTTTAAGTCTTTGCAATGAGTAAAGAACAGTCTAAGCTAATTAAAATATAAAAATCTATATTTTAATATACCTTTGGGCATACTATTTTCAGAAGGCGATAGTGAAAACTCTCCAATTTCTTTTAAATTTTCTATATTTATCATTTTAGATGCAAATTGCATTTTTGTAGTGAAAATGATAAAATGGGCATATTTACCGTTTTGATTATGAGTAAAATTGTATCTCTGAGAACCTCTCGATTTCGTATTGACTGTTTCTGATGCAGTGTGCGATAGAGTCAAGAAGCTAAATTCCTCCTGGTCTCCTGTATTGCTATTTATGTCCATTGTTTTTGCGCCAGAAATTTATATATTTTAAATATTTAATTTTCAATTTTGAGTTCGCAAACTTGAGGCTGCTAGTTATTGTATTTTCAATTGAAATTAGAAGATTATATGAAAAATGATAAATTATTAATATCGTAATTTAACCATCTAATGTTCTTAGTATTTTATGATGAATAGTAAGATTGAGCTTAATCAGGATAAATTTAGATTACTATAAAATTAAAGCATATTTATTACCGTATATAAACATACAAACAAAATGAAAAATTGATGTTATTTTTATGTTATTTAAAATGAAAGTGAAAGTATAGTGGACTATAGAAATTTCTAAATTTTATTAAAGCTCGATACTTCAAATCTTAAATAAAAATACACATATGCTGTTGATAAAGTTTTAGATTATTTATCGTCTTCCTCGTCTTCTTTGCCTCCATTAGCATCTTTATTATTAAGGGTTAATTCAGGATGGACGACTTTTTCCATTGCGGTGAGGAACTCTGACAGACTAATTTTGTCATTACCATCTTTATCAATATCGTTCAGAATTTGTTCCCACTCTTTCTCGGTCTGTTTCGTGCCTTTAGTCTGAAAGGCTTTCCTGAGTTCTCTTTTGCTGATGTCTCCCGACCCGTCTCGGTCTATATGCAAGAAGGCTTGCTTCAGTTCTTTCTTCCTAAGCAACAACTTTTTATTTATCGTTGCTGAGAGGAATTCGGAGTAATCAATGAATCCAGATTTGTTGGTGTCGATTTTGTCGTAAATCTCAGTGATCTCATCGACGTTGCTGCTCCCCATCACCTGCTTTATGTACTTCGTGATCTCTTCAATCGAGATCCGCCCGTCGTTGTTTGCATCGATCGCTTTGAAGATTTCAGACAGTTTGTTGATGTCCTCCTTTTGCGTGCAAGTGTACGTCAGGAAGTTGACGATCCCCTGCTGGAACTTATTGTGGTTTGCGTAGTCGTTCAGGTTGCCAAGACTCTCTTTTACCAAAGTTTCGTCGATTTCGTTCTTCGGAGTATCAACTATCCACACATGCTCGAGTAGGTCTTCTGCTGACGGTCTGGACTTGTAGTCTTTTGTAAGGCACTTGCAAATGAAATCTTTGCAGTCTTCTGAGATGAAGTCCCATATTTTACCACTAAATTCAAATTTGCCAGATTTGATACACTCAAAGAGTTGGCTCCTATCGTCTCCATCAAATGGAGGAGATCCAGATAATAAGAAATATGTAACGACTCCTAAACTCCAAACATCAGTTTTTGAATTGTACTTTTTGTCTGATATAATCTCAGGAGCGATGAACAAAGGAGTTCCTAATACCTCCTTCAGGCCTTTCTTCGGGTTGAAAACTTCTGCGAAACCAAAATCGACAAGCTTGATATTTGCATTCGGGTCATCTGTCTCAAACAGAATATTTTCCGGTTTTAAATCTCTGTGAACGATATTTCCTTTGTGGCAGTAGTTAAGCGCTTGGAGTATTTGCTTGATTATCTTTGCGCAGTCGAGTTCTGTGAACTTCTTCCTAGTTGAAATTTTACTTGTATATCTCTCCGCCTTCTAAATACTCTGTTATGATGTAATAATAGACTTCGTCCTGCCACAGCTCAAAAATTTTGATGATATTCGCGTGGTCGATGTCCTTCAAGATGTAGTATTCATTTAGCAGCATGTTCTTTCGTTTTTCTGACGATTCGAGCTCTTGTCTGGGAAGACACTTCACTGCTCTTAACGAGCCAGACTCAATATGCTTTGCGAGCTTGACTTCGCCGAAGGCTCCAGCCCCGAGGACTTTTAAGAATTTATACTCAGACTCGATGTCTCCTTTGCGGATGTGGATCATGCTCTGTTTCGAGATACCGACTCCAGCTTGATCTTTCTTGCTGAATCTCGAGTCGACAGTTCGGCTTCCCCCTCAACCCATTTTTGCTTATAAAAATTACGATAATATATTTTAAAATTGAGTTAGATGCAATGTAATTTTTATTAGCTTTGCGAAATTGAAACTCAGACCAACGAGGCATAATTACCAATTCGTATTTTTATATGTTGAATCGAGACTTACAAAATTCATGAGCAGACAGTGGTGGAGATTCGATTAAAACAACATTTAAAAACTTGATTTATATAAACCAATAATTAGCATTTAACTAATGCCTTTTGGTACTCAGTCTTCTGTGGATTTTACTATAGTCTATAGTGTCGTATTTGCCTGCTCCTGGCACCCATTCTTTTCTTTTTGATATTGTTTTGGTGAAGAACTCTCTTTCGCTTTTACCATTTTTAAACGTTGGTGAAAGTTTGGTCACCAAAGTTGCAAATGCCTTTTCCTTATTTGGGTAAGACTGCGGATCGGGTCCGTCCTTTTTCTTTACTCGCCAGTTAAGCCCAGACTTCAAATCGGGAGCTCCCTTCGAGCGGGGCAGCTTAGTGTAAATATCTAAATAAATCGCAGAAGGAGTAGTTGAAGATAAATACTCCGCGTCACATGTAGTATCCATTCTTTCGCCTTTGAGAATTTTGCCTAAGTTTTTTATTTTCTTTTTCTCAATATTATCAATTTCATACGTAACCGGTGACGGCTTGTTGGCCTCCGCTTTAAAAATATGCGTGATGAAGGTTTTTCTTTCTTCGCCTTTCATACTGCCCAGAATGGTTTTTTCCCATTTTGGCTGGAGGTTGTATTTTTGGGGCGAAGGACCAAAGCCAGCTCTTTTCTCAATAAGGTTAATAAATTTTTTATTGATTTCTTTAGGGAAACTCCACTTAACCGGCCTTTCAATCGAAGCATTGCACTTAGCCATTGTGTACTCCTTCATTCCGAAGTCCTGGTCGGCCTTGGTTATAAATCTTACAAAGTCCTTCACTGTAGGAAGTTGAGGCTGAGAGGTCGCTCTCCTCTTGCCCAAGAGCCCTTGAGTCCGAGGGTTCTGGACTGAAGCCAGATTCCTGATATTTGAAGCAGATGAAAAGCCGATTGAACTCATGAGCGACTGGGACTCCCTCGATATGCTCCTCTGAGACATTTATAAAAATATTAATCAGTTATGATTTATTTTATTTCATCCTTAAGAAAAATATATTAGATTACTGCTTATGTATTTAGTTTAGATTCGAAATTGAACTTGCTTACTTTTTACTTTCAAATATGCAAAAGTTAAAACTATGATAAATTGATAAAATTTTATTGGAATGGAGAACTGGGTATGTAAAAAAACTTTAAATATTTACTTGTTGCATTATAACTACTCATAAAAATGTCTTCTTCTATTGACAATATAGAATATATTATTCTTAAATCATTATTAGAAGTTGTAACGCGCTGCATAAAAATATTGATACGTTTGCCTTTAATCAGGATAAAAAAGACTATTTAGCAATTCGTGTTTTACTGAACCCACGCGAATTTACTATGAATCTGGATTCCTTCTGAATCGAAAATAATTCCTTTCTCTTTTTCAAGTTCGTATCTTTCATGCGAGACCAGCTCGACTGCATCTATCACATACTTTTTGATATCTTCTTTCGAGCTAATGGAGTATTGGATAACTGAAATCGCAGCGAGAACCATGACCATAGTCAGAGTGCTGTTAATAGATCAGTGGACCAAGAACTTTTGGCCGATCAAGTTTACCTAAAGCAAAATTTAGACACAAAAATAAGCTTTGCATTACTTGGTAACTTCTAATCGTCATGCACACTCAGGCAGACATTGCTGATAGGATCTGGAGATATGTCCAGAATTTGCACATATTCTGGCTGAACCTGGAAAAGAAGATGTCAACCAGTTCATCGATTCTTTCTATATCAATAATTTTCATCATTTTGGTCAAATACTCGACATAAAATCTTTTTTATCACTAATGTTTGCTTAACAATCAAGCAGCGCTTTACCTTCAAATTCTTTGTTGCTGAGCGCTTGGTCTTTATTTAAAAACGATTGGCATGCGGTTCGGGTCAAAGATTCCTTCAGAGAACTTTACATGTGGGTAAGTCCTGAATACCTCGGGGTAGACTCTAAAGAAGTCCTTCGACATAGTCTTGCTGTACGCTTCTCCTATAAAGCAAAATCAAATAAGTGTCTTTTGCGATGTGTGACTAAACATCGCGAATTTACAACTGCTATATTATTAAGATTTTTGATATAATCAGTATTGTAATTACCCACAGTCAGGTGTTCTTTTATATTCATGAAGAAGAACCCAAGGGACGCCATATACAGCGCTCCTCCGATCAAATACATCTTGTTCTTTGGTTTTCTATAAAGCTGAGCAGCAGCTATTACTTATGAAGAAATATTCAGAAGTGTCTTAGCGGCAGGCCGAACGAGCCTTGCTGCTTCGCTTTAAGCACTCTTGCAAAAACAGTTTGTCTGAATGCTCTATATAATTAGTTAGTATAATTCTCAATCAGTGGGTCAACCATCATCCAGTGTTATTTACAAACCACCATTAGCTTCAAGAACGGGGCTAGATTACCTGTTGTGCATATTTATAAATTAATGTCAATCGCAAATGTTATTTAGCATAAGTAGTTGCATTATATAATTATTTAACTCAAAATGAGCGATTTCTTTTGTAAGCTGCTTTTATTCTCCATTTGCATTCATTCAGCTGTTTGCTTGGTTTATTTTGCTAATGATAGAGACTAATTGAGAACAGTATTGGTTTATCATTAACAATCTAATAGTCAGCCAGACGATGGCCAAACCGAAGACTTCAGCAGCCGTGTATAGTATCAGGAGGAGCCAGATTAACGACTGACTTGATAAATTAGGTCTTTATGGTACTTGGCTATTTCGCTTATTTATGATAATGCCATAAATTGGATTTTTGGGCCTGACTGCAAATGCTAATGTAACATACAGAATCTAAAATTCAAGCTTGCAATAGTATC
Source organism: Euplotes cf. woodruffi 2 WChen-2021 (assembly GCA_021441665.1). NCBI lineage: Eukaryota > Ciliophora > Spirotrichea > Euplotida > Euplotidae > Euplotes > Euplotes cf. woodruffi 2 WChen-2021. The sequence goes on along the minus strand of JAGYYN010044614.1, from coordinate 6,174 downwards.
AGTTTCAAAAGTAACTACCAGATTTTGCTATTGAAAAATAATTAATTTTTAATCAGAAAACAACATCAAAATTATGGACCCAAAGATCGATGAAATTAAGAAGAGTTTGAATTTCAATGTAATTAATTTGATTTGTTTTACTCTTGATAGAATAACAACTCAGATGGCAGTGATGCAAAAATAAGTAGAAATATCGAAGGCATTCGTCAGAAAGAAAAAGCTATAAGGAACTCAGTTATAGTTCACAGTGATTTCGATAAAGGTACGGTTTGCTTTGTTTTAAGTAATTTTTAACCTCACCTTCACAATTTTTAAAAACTAAAAATATTTAGATAAATGAAACATTAAAATACGAGATTTGCATCAAGGTATATTAATAAATCATGTTAACTTGTTAAAGTAAAATTAGTCAAGCTAGACAAGAAGTACTTAATTAACTTCTCGCCATATCTCTCAGGTAAGACTACAAAATCCATAAATTTAATTTTAACTATTTTACGCTTGCAAAACCCAGTCTGAGAGGTGTAAACTTAGACATGTCAAAATAAAGAGTTGATTAAAAACAGCACAGTGAACCACAAACAAGCAGAAAGCAATACAAGTAAGGACAGTTTTGATATCCTTAGGTAATTGATATCCCAACCAAGTCTTGCCTGTGCTTGAAAATCCAAAGATACTGAAAGACTTAGACAAATGCATATTAAAATAACCAAAGGCTGAAAGACTCTTATCATAAAGCAACCAGATACACAAAGCCGAAAGGAATCAGCTGTACATTCGATTGTAATTTTGTATAGTGAATAATAGCAAAATACTAAACTCAGATATTTCCGATTGCTTTGGTAAACCCAGTTCTTACCATCAAAATTCAAAGACCATCATGACGATGTGCTATGGTACAGAGAGCTGTATTATTTTATAGGAAACAGTAATATTTTGAGGAAATCTAATAAGTCAAAACATGGCCAGAATCTTTCTGATACTCTGCCGATGTCCAACGTGTCGCTGGACATGATCAACCAAAGCGCAGTCTCGAATCAGGATAAGCTTAATGGCTTTATACGTAAGTGTTTTTGCATAACAGTGTGATGTGTATCAGTCACTCGAGCTCAGCACAAGAAAGCCCAACGGTCAAACTTAAGGTATTACCTGGCCTCAATTCGTGTAGAAACAACGGACAGTACTTCAACAGTAGAGCTGAGTCAAAGGAATCTTTAATATAGCTAAAACAGACTCAGCACAGGATATCCAAATCTAACACATTTTTTGCTGAAAATTTTACTTGAAACCGGTGTTGAGCAATTAATAAATTTGCGATGTTTTGAGTAAAATAAAATTAAACTTCGTAAATTTGCATTTTTAATACGAATTCAACCACGAGTTTTATAAAACTGTGCTAATATGTAAAGTAAATGTCAGTTGGTTGTCTCAATAATTTTAATATTGCAAACCGATTAATACAAATGCTAAAGTACTTGCAAAGATGGGCGACTGCGCTTGCACTGCTCGTGCTGTTGTACTACTCTCTGATGCTTCATTTCTGAGCTTATTTACTTGTAAATGCAGTGATGGTTGTAGGACTGCAGGAGTATAATAAAATCACGCACAAAATTATCGATCGCAATATAATAATCGATGATTCTGACAAAAAATTGGCTGATATCAAGTCGGAGATTTAGTAAAGGTGCAGCTGTTCCTCAATGAGTGATTCTGCTATTTATATCCTACTTGCTTCAGCTGAAATCGAAGAAGGAATGGAGTCAAGTCACTAAAGACTTCACAGATGTGTTTTTGGTGTTTTGGCTTCTGATCAGCATAACTTTAGTTATTCGGATTTACCAAATCACAAAGGTAATTGGTACGTACCAGGCTCAAACATGAAATAAGTTACTTGGAGTCGGTGTTTGTTCAATGTGCCTCGAAATCTTAGCGATTTGCATCTTTGGCTTTTCATTTAGTCTTTACTGAATTGTATACTTTCGGTCGCGAGAACTGATCGTCATTGGACTGCTCATGGTGTTTCAGACTGACCACGGGGCCTTGGTCGTTGGGTCAATCTTTGGCAACCGTTGTTTCAAAAATACATGCCAAGCTCAACTTAAATTTTTCAAACATAAGACACTCGAAGGACTACTAGGAGGTATCGCGTTTTCTATGTTCACCGCGATAATGATTAAAACTATAGCAGAATGTAGATGGATTTGTAAGTAGATTTAGTAATCATTTATCTTTATTTTCTATTAAAATTAATTTTTAATTGAAAATTTCACTGCATTTGCAAATTTTCATAAAAATTCTTCCAAGTAATAATTTTCATCTACGAAATAACGTATTCAATATAGTTAACTTTCCAAACTGGATATCGCTTTCAGAATACATAGCTCTTGGGTTCTTTATTTCTGTATTTAGCCTAGCAGGAGATTTACTGGAATCATTCCTCAAAAGGCTTGCCGATGTAAAAGATTCAGGTTCGATTCTGCCTGGACATGGAGGAATCCTCGACAGAATCGATTCATTACTAACAGTATCTCCAGTTTTATTTTGGTCTATGATATATCTAAATTCCATTTAAACTATAAAATTGATGCACGATCTCATGTGAATATGACCCTCATCTGCACTTATAGCAATTATTTACTTATATTTGAAAATAAAAAGAAGATCTTGTATTTTATTCATTGAGATCTATTTCGTTTCAATATTGAAAGATCGAAAATACAGCTGATCAAAGTCGCTTATATTAATTTCTATAAAGAGAAGATAAGTGGATCTAATATACACTTATAAGTGCTCGAATTCAATATGGGGCTTTAGTGATCTGTTCCTTGCCATTCTTCTGCTTCCTCGACTCGCTCCCAAGTTTCTTCCTCTATAGTAAAATTGGTCATTAGTTGCTGTATTTTAATAACTGTGGATTTTGTTCTCGATTTATGCAGTTTTGGGTTAGTCGAAATTTCAGAATTTTTAATTTGAGGTAGAACCAAATAAACAAGCGAATTGTGATTTTTTGATGTTTTTGAAGAATTAAAAAATTTGGTTATTTTATGTGATTTTATTGTATTAACTGAATTTGCAATCAGACTAGAAATGGCGTTAAAATCACTAAAATTAGCATTTTGATGATAAAATTTTAAATTGATAATACGTACCTTGATGAGTGGATTGGAGGGAGGAGGTAAATGTAACTTTCATCTCCGCACTTGCACGCTCCATCACAAGCTCAGTGGCTTGTGTGTCACGGCTTTCTGCATCAGCTGTCGGTCTCGATAATTTTAGTTGTTTCAATCCTCGGAGTCATATACGGAGCAGCAGGGTAGTACGCAGGGTACGGTGGATAGACTGAGTGCAGATGGTCTTTGAATCTACTTAAGGAATCAGCTTTTTCTTGAATTTTATTAGTGACGTGATCGATTTTGTCAAACTCTCTTTGCGCAATTCTTTCCCTCAAAAATTCGTTTTCTCTGAGCATATTCATTTGATTGATCATTTGCTTGTTAAGCAGCTGGTGGTTCTGGAGTTCTGCTTCTGTCTCAAGCTGTTTTTCTTTAGCTTTTTTGCTGTAAAAAATGTAAGCGACGATGTAATAAGCTAATCGAACCTGATCGTATCGATTTTATCTCGGAGGTCTTGAATTTTCTTGAGCTCCTGCGTGGACTTGTTCCTGAGCATCTCGTCATACTCATCGAGCTTGTTCTGCCTATCGATTCTGTAAAGATTGTAAAGGTAGCTGTTGTAGTCGTATTGTGGATAAGGGTAAGGATAAGCCCCGTATCCGTAGTAGGGGTACTGGTACGCATACGGGTTCCAAGCCACATCATCAACAGGAAAAGCCAAGCTTTCACCATAGTGGTCCTCGGGCAATGTGCGGTAATTACTCTATATTTCAATATGAATCTGTTGATTTAGAATTACTTTCACTTGTAACTCAGCCAAAGAAACAGTTGCAATCTTACCAGTGGTAATGAAGGGATTCCAGACATTTTAGTTATTTTATTATATTGAAATCTATTTTATATGATTTTAGTTTTAAGTTTCCGAAATTTCGATTATTACTACAAATAAAACTAAATATCTGTAATCATGATGTATTATTTTTAATAAACAATGATTGAATGCTTAGTCGTCGTCTTGTACTTTAAAGCTAGCTAAATTCTGGGTGTCTAATGTCATTATCTTATCAATAGGTTCTCTGTAGCTTTTCAAAACTTGGTCCTTTTGCTTCATTATTAAATTGGTATTAATATGGTCGAACATATGCTTCATTGGCTGTTTTTGCTGCCGATTCATTCTAATTGTCAATTTTTCATTAAGAATATTCGTGATTGTTGCTGCAAAATCCTCAGGACCCATCTTGTGCTCTGCTTTTATCGGTTTGTCATCATGCACTTCATCCTTGAATTTGCTCTTTGCCCGAAGGAAGGATACTTCTTTGTTTTGGAGTTCGTACTTGTCTCGAAGATTGGTAATTGTATTTGAGACTTTGCTGAGGTCAATCGTAAACCCTGTTCTCGTTATGATTTTATTCGTAACTTTATCGATCATGTTCTTCTTGACCTTCGCCTCGTGCTTCTTTTCTTTAATGAGGTCATCAATCCACTTCTCGTCGTTTTTGATGATAAATCCTTCATTCGCTTCCTGGATTTTCTTTTGGTGTTCGAGTCGTTTGATTTCTGTATTTTTAAAAGCAAAATGTACCTTGATCAAGCTCAAAGTTGCGTCTCTCTACTTTGTCGAGGATGACTTCAATCTTATTTCTCAAGACTTGTAATACGGTGTCTCTGAGTGTTTGAACCTATAGTCAGTATTTTTATTAAAGCGAAGAGATTTTACTTATATAGCTTTAATAACCAAATAGTCACATTTGATATATACATAGATTTAATTGTTTTACTATTCTCGACTTCATGTCAATTACTCTTAGTTTCACAAAATAGTTCTCTTATACAATATAAAACTTTTGGTCACACTCAAGGTCAGATAAACAAATACTTACATAATTAATTTTCTAAATTATTTGATAAAACTCAAAAATATAAAGTAGATTTGGTTGTTACAAAAACATAGTCATTCTAAAACTGTTTTTTAATTTTCTTTATACTATAAAATATCTTTTTGCAATATAAACCCTGATCTCATCGTAATAATACTTGATTCCAAGCACATCCCAAATCAAAATAGCAATAACTCCCCATCCTCATAAACCACCATTTCCTTCTGCATCACTCATTAAATCCAAAATGATTAAGAATAATTCGATAAATTCATTATTTTATTAATCCATTCATGCAGTCTAAAAATACCTATTTTTAAATTAAAAAAGCTCGATAATTTATAATTTTCTTCAAATCGTTTTTAATCTTTTTTGATTAAAAACAATAAAATTCAGCAGTTTTATAACGATAAAAATATTTGTATTTGCACAACGGAGGATGATGAAACCACCGAATAGCTATGTTGTGTTACCTGAAGTGATTTTGGAGTTATTTAAGTCAGGCTGTTTTTGCGTGCTGCTCAGTAAGATCTTGCGCTCATTAAACTTCTTGGTCACCTGTACAATAATATCAAAAACTATACTTTTGCGAGATACTGCTCGGGCTCGGGCATCTTTATGTTCGGCAGTGAAGACTGCTGCTTGTTTAGATTCCTGTGCTTTACGCTTTTCTTAATTGGAGTCATTTTTACTATAAAATTACAACAGCGCTTACTGTCCGCAAGAGAAGCAATGCTCGAGTTTCGCAAGTCGTTTGGGGGAATTCGCTTTTTAATAGCGTCTTTTGATTTCTCATTGAACTCGAAGTTGACTGGGTTTAGAACGAGATTCACGCATTTATTTTGGGGTCTGCACAGGTGTTGTCCTTGTGCTTTCTAAATTATACGTGATGTGGTGTGAAGCAAGATAAAATTGGAGAATAGAGATTGATGGGTGCTTTAAGAGATACAGAATTGGCAAGAGGGTTATATTTTGATGAGATGATTACCTTCAAGCTTGACATAGTCTTGATTTAACTCCTGCTCTAACTCAAACGGCATTAGGATTCTTGGCAAACTGCTAAGCTCCCTGCTGTTCTCTCTGATGATCTGCTGGTCTGGGTGAAGCTTGGACTTGGACTGGTTGATCTGCTGCACAATATCTTGTTTATTGTCTATACGAACTTCCTTTTCAAATTTTTGATT